>JAJLRJ010000001.1:56139201-56361701 GCA_024195265.1 Dendrophyllia cribrosa
TGGGCCATGCCAATTTTAATGCATGTACGTGTATGATTTGCATGTCAAGATATGGACAAGTGGTCTTTTAAACAAGATTGTCACTTTAAACTGGGAGGTTTAAACTTGTAGTAGAAATGAGGGAATTTACAGGTAATAGTACAGAGTCATCCCCTCTCATAGCTTGTGCTCAGACAGGAATAATACACATGTCATCGACTTCTCCTAGGGTTCTACCCCTGGGACAACCAGGGGAGTATGTTGGGAAATACAGGGTTTTTTAATAAAGTTAAAAAACAGGGGTGGGAAATTGAAAAAAATGTATAATCAGGGATTGCAACCACTGGAATAATTAACACATGGGATTCAACCAATGCCATTAATGTTTTAACTATTGTTGGCATGTTAATTGCAAATGTATAAAACATTTTACCATTTCGTTTTCTTTTTTGTTATTGATTCTTATAATTTTACAATTCCAATAAGAGTATTCATTTACTGCACCTTTCAATAACATGCGGAATTTGAAATTCAAATTTCCACCAACGGTTGCGTTTTACACTGCCGTCAATCATCTTAGCTTACCTCTCAGGAAACAGATCTTCACTACAATGAGTTCAAAAGCTCACGTCCGTGCATTATGATTGGTAGATTTCGATCCATTTTGTTTGTTTCTTTTTTACATGGTCCGTTGGCTTTCGCATTAATAAGGATTGACGGCAGGGAATTAACGCAACCATTAGTGGAGATTTGAATTTCAAATTCTGCATGTTAATGAAAGGCGCAGTAATCGCAAACAAAACATTCCTTTTATGAGGCTCATATGAATGGCTCATTTTCACAACAATAACTTAATACAAGAAATTTGGAAATTACATTTTATTACTTATCAGTTTTTGACTTGCTATACACCTCATTCCAAAATGGCAGGCAATTTATTATTCTTTTGTATGCATTTCAATTAGCCCTCTTTGCCTCATTTTCGCGTGGAAATTCTGTTGTATTTTGCACATGCTGACGAGGCAACAAGGGCTAATTAACATACATATAAAAGAATAATAAATTGACCACCATTTTGGAATAAGGTGTACATGTGTTCCTAAGATTAAATCAAACAGAATTCAAATCTTCTTGGCAAGATTCATGCGGCTTCTACACATTAGTTGATTTCTCTCCTCCTCAGTGACCTCAGTCTTTCATCTTATGATAAGTCCTTACCCTTGTCTAAGCCACTCTCGTCTAGAAAGGTCTAATCACAACAACTTCCCAGACATTTTTTCCTCAAGTCCCTTTAAGCCTGGTTTTCATATGTTGGGAAAATCCCAGACAACTGGGGATTTTGCCCTTTCCTGACCGTCCCAGATTTTGCCGACTTACAAAAAGACAAAATCGTAGACATCCCTGATCATATGGGGTGACTAGAAACAAATCGGGAAAATCAGGAGCATTTCTAAATTCTCTGACGCATCCCAGATTTACGTGATGATCAGCAATTTTCCCAATTTATCAGCTAAATTTGGGACAGTCGGGAAACAGCAAAATCTCTAAATGTCTGCACTAAATGACTGGCCCTAAGGGAAGCAGTGAGTTTTGCCTCTCTGAGACCCTCAATGTCCGCTGAGGGGAACATTGAAGGAGGAGGGGGAACAAAACTCACTGTTTCCCATGGGGCCAGTCATTAGGTATTTTGTTATAGTTCCCGACTCAAAACTAGAAAAAAATGTACATGTATGGCTGAGATGAGAAAAATGTGTGCTTGACATGGCTGGCACACAAATTTGCTGCAGTTTCAGGGCACGCAACTTGATCACGTGCGAGTTGACAGTTCAAGTAAGTTGTTGTTTCCCTAGCTAGGGAGTTAGTGAGTTTTGTTCACCCTAGGGAATTAGACTGTTTAGACCAATGGCACGTGACACGTTCTTGTCCAATCAAATAAGGTATTTGAGTTGGAAGGCATAACAATGTCACTTGATGTCCCAGGGGAGTCTCATAACATGTGCATAAAGAGTGAGCGCAAAAATAAAAGCGCCAAGCACGTAATCGTCTGTGTGCACACTCCACGGGGAAATTACAGTCATCACGAACTTTGTTTAGTACTTAAACAAACAACAACAAAAATAACAAACCTATGGTGTACTTAAATGTGGTGTTAAACGCATCGCCGTCAGAAAATCTGAACATAATCGCCGTCTTGCCAGCTTCAGCATCTCCAATCAGTAGCAATTTAAATAGGTAGTCACATTCCATGGTCGTGGTTCTTTTTTTTTCAATTCTACCCCAACGAACTGGCTTGAAAATGACACAGAAATTCTAAGTGGAAGTTGACCGCCATCTTGAATATAAAAACCCTCTGAAGGCCTGGTTCGCAGTTGAGGCCGCACAGGCTGCCCAGCGCAAGGTATGTGCTTTCTCTTCACATTTCGCGCGTAACATGTTGCTTTGGATCATGGGATAGGCTTCCAAACGCACCCGTTCATTCAAATGTCAGAATCAAATGTAGAATGAGCTTCGCCAATGTGGAAGGGCTCGCTTACTTGTGTTTCTTTGACGATGGCTCCTGGTTTCAGGTAAAGTTCCGTTTCAGTTTTCTTTAAATGTTTTATGATTCCAACTGAACAGCGGGCAAAGGTTGACAACTACGTCCGGTTGACTTGACAGCCGATTTTACTGCTGCAGTTGGCGGTGCAGACGGCGGCATGTACTCCTCGGAACGCCTCACAGGATTGGCTGAGAAAACACTGGAACAAAACAATACATCTGCGTGATACCCAGGTCCAGTGAAATTAGAGGTTCTGAAGAGGTGCATGGTATTGCAGAGCCGGGACAATTTTTAACTATGATTCGCCTTTCATGATTCGCCCAAGAAAAGAGAATGGTGAAGGCCCGGGGGTGAAGGAATTCGCCCATAAAATGAGCTTAAAAAGTAAAATATATTCTTCCTGAAATAGAAACATCCCCAAAGCCAGATCTGTGAATTTCCTTCGTTATTTTCTGACAGCGGGCAAATCATGATGGGCGAATCGACACAAATCATATTTAAAACTAGAAAATTTATGCATGTCTCGCAGAACCTCGCAAAGCTGTGTTGCTAGGCAACTGCATGACACCAACCCGATATATTTCTAAAGGTAACCAAGATTCCACCGCCCTAAACCAATCCAGGCGTGACAAATTTATAAACCGCGAGGAAGAAACAACAACATTTCCACACACTGCATCGAGATCTTATGGTTTTTAATGTTTCAGGAAGTGAGTATTTACTATCTGAACTCAGTTTATTTGTAAACATCCTTCAAATCTGTTTAATCATAAGTCATTTTTAGCAGGGCCTATCCCCCCGGGCATTAGTCATTCATTCGCAATTTAATCGCAACCCTGGGGTTGATGATTTGCCTTAACCATGGCAGCTCCCAAGCATTTGACACCCTCATGGTTTCGAACTCATATTTGCTCAGGAGAAATGGTGTATTGCATCATTTGTAGACTTTGCCAGAAAGGATGCAGAATTTGCAGAGAACCATCATGTATACCACAAATGGAAAATGTATTAAGCTTTTTCTCTGCCGTTTGCCATCATGCAGTATATGAAAGCAGGCCTGGTCGCGAAAAAAACAGCAGTTGCCATGAACATCCCAGCCATCCATGGTTATTAAGAATATTGCTTGGTGCTTATCTCTCCAATTATTTTCACAAGCCCAGGGGTGGAGTATTTGTCTTCTTCTTTAGATGCATCATGGGGCATTTGGGCAGCAGTCTTGCCTGGGGAATTTGCCAATTTAAAAAAAATGTAATGCTCAAGGGTGTGCTTGGGGGGGGGGGGGGGGGCATTTGATGGGCACAGCTGGAATTAACTGATGCATGACAATCATGATGGAACAGGCAAATCATAGCTGACAAATCATGTTTAAAAACTCAGGTCTGCACATGGCAGTCCAATTGACTGTTATATAGGCAATTATTCCACAGTTGTAGGCAAATTTGCAATACTTTGTAGCCTCATTTAGGGCCCAGGATGGTCAGAGGGGTTTGTTGATCCCAACGGTTTCACATTTCTTATTTTAGGGAGTTCTTCTGACAGAAGATAAAAAGCAATATGGGGTAATGGGAGAAAGTGAGTATTCCTGTAGTGTAAGTCGATATAATGTACGGTATGAGCTGCATTGTTGTACGACCCTGATGAAAATACTCCAAACTTTATGTGATAACAATGGATCTTAAATTGAATGTGAATGTGTGAGATATTATCAAAACACATACCACAAAATGCCAGTTATACCCCCCCCCCCCCCCCCCCCCCCCCCCCCCCCAATTATAGGCCCATCAGTTTGGCAACAAAACATACATACCACAGCTCCTCAACAATAATATTCAAAAATTCAATTGCATTTATCAACTTAAACAACAGTTCACTATCACAATACATTTTTGCAAGTCAGTAAGTGCATGAACTGGAGATGTAACTTGTATTAGCAGTTACAAAACAAAAAAGTTTTAGGCTTGCATAGAATTCAGTGAGAATTTGAAGCCATATAAACCTTGCAATTACAGGTGCATTACAGTGGTAGATCCACACTCTATCATAATGGGGGTGGAGGAGGGAGCAAACTGCCAAAAACTTTCCTCCGAACCACCTTAAGATTGTCCCTAAATGGAACGAAAAATATTTTTCTTTTTTCGATTGCAGAATCCCGATTTAGATTGGTGAAAAGGAAAGCAACCTAAGTTAGACCTAATCTAAGGGTACATGTACGTTCGATTGAATGTGTTCCCGGAATAAGAATATGCAAAATGGTCACAAAAAAATCATGTTTTTTTTGGATTTGGGAGCCACTGGAAAACTATAAACATAACCCAGGTTGCTGTATTATAAGCATGTTTTATTGCCAGATTGATACGGCAAATGTTCCTGAACAAACAATCCTCAGAGACTTTTCTGTTTATTCTTATTATATTCCAGAATACAATGAATCGAATGCGCCCTAAGTCTACAAACACTGTTAAGTAATTGAAAGGTGTCTCAGGATTTAATAAACTAGGTAAAAATATTATACCCTGGGCCTGCCTATTGATTACTTCAAAAATGGGCCCAAATGGCCTCGTTTTACTGAGTCCCCTGCAACTATGTAAATACCAGCACTCTTTTTAAAGGCATCCTGAATGCTTCTCTCAACAGTATAAACTTTTGTTTTACTTTATTTTTCTGTGAAGTAGCATGTGATCCACCAGAGGAAGGGTTTGCTGAATGCTGTTTTGAGGATGAACCAATGTTTTATAAGATAACTGTGATTGACCATGAAGCTGATGATGAGATGGTAAGTAAATAGTTCAGCCACATTCTAAAACAATTGAGTTAGTTCTTACGGCAGACCCTTATGGTTTAAGATTATACTTCTGAATTTTTTATCTTCCTGTCAGACTTGTTTTTATAGAAATGTTCATCATTGACAAGTTCAATTTTAGACCCTTAAAAATTGGATTTTTTTTAATTCAGCAGGCATTGTGTCATTCTGTGCCAAAATGTTTTTAATTATGAGGTGGAGCTCAGAAGATGTGTATAGTGTAATAAAGCAGCCATATTCCACTTTTTTAACAATACATTCAGGGCTGTCATTAAGATTTGAGACAGGCGTTGCTCTGATCTTAACACCCGTAACAATCTTGTTTCTTTGTTGTTCAATTTAACCTATGACAGGCAAGATCACCCGTAACATCAAGGTCTCATCAAGTGCACTCACCCGTAACAGATGCTACGGGTGATGGCCCTTAATGACAGCCCTGACATTAACTTATTGAGAAACATTTACATAACATTTCATCTTTCTCGTATTCATTACCAAGCTTATATTATGTTTACCATCTTTCTTCATTTATCACCTCACATGACACTTTTGATATTGCTGATCCTAGCCATACAGGATGCATACTGCACATGACCTACATGTAGCTCACCATGAGTCTCATAGCTCAGTGGTCAGAGCATCCGACTGGTGAGCAGAAAGTCATAGGTTCAATTCCCGTTGGGTATTAGGTGACTCAGACATTTTTCTTTGTCCCACACTCATTTTATGATGAATATTACATCTTTCTCGTATCATTGTTGGCAGGGGCGTAACTAGGGGGGGGGAAGGTCCTGGGGTGCACGTGACCCCCTCTTTGTGAGATAATTTTAGTAAAGCAGTGTCCAGGATGTCGACATGACAATTTGGTAAGTACCCTGGCTGTGACTCGGTGTGAACCCCCCCCCCCCCCCCCCTCCCCTTTGATAAAATCCTAGCTATGCCCCTGATTGTTGGTGTTGTTTAGCATTTAGCCACCAATTCCCCGCCCCCTAGTGGATCCTTTCTGCTGCTTCCCCCCTTAATCCAAAGTTGCGTTTTCCGATTCACAGGTTTTCAAACATGTGATGAAGACTGGTGGTGACAATTGCACGCTTTCATCAAATGAACTTGACTTTGAAACAGAAGAGCTCTTGGTTGGAGACAAGGTATGAAGAGAGTGAGTGGTATTTGTCTCTCGTCAATGGCGTACAGCCTAAAATATTGTCCTATCTGGTCCTCACTCAGTCAATAAGTACATATTTAGCATGTCAAGTGCTAACTGAGGAATGCTGGAAATAGAGGAAAGTAACATTACAAATGAGTATAAATATTTTAAAAATCCCAACTGGTACATGTAGGAAGATGACCAGCTGGTATTTACATAGCGAGGCCTATGATTTGAACATGGGACTTCCATGTTGCAACTCCACGTAGTGGTCAGAGAGTAGAAGTTGTTTTATTATTTATTATTTTTTATTTAGGACTTGAACAGAACTTGGGATTTCCAGACCTCTCGTGACCACAGTCATCAAAACCACACCCTATTCACCCAGTCTGCTCTAAATAGCATACAGTATCCCATTTAATCATCTTTTGAAGTACCCTAATTGACTTAATCACATGTAGGATCAAGCATGTAAAACGTTACTGAATTAGACACCAAATAAATTGTGTTAGAATTGCTTCGATATCTGGCTTTGTGAAAACGGCAGAACTTCAGTATCTGGTGAAATCCCATATATAAAGAAACAACAACAAACTCAATCCACATATTCCAACTGGTCACATCAGTTCCCATTGGTTGTAGCCTATATCTGGCGAAACACATAAAATAAAAAATGTACATCGCTTCGGCTCGAGCCAGCATGTCCTGTTTCACCTGCTCTGCATGTATCCATGGTAACACATGCACTTCAAATTTGGTACTTACTTTTGCGTCATTATTTAATTACAGGCAGAAAGTCACGTGACAAAGTATTGTCGACCAGAGCTGAAAAAGAAGGAGAGTATAGTTTGCTCAGGACACATGGCACTTCACCAAAGTGATCAGACGAACTGATAAACGCTCTTGTGTGCAATGGCCAAGTACTAGACTGGAGCAATATTAAAGCTCTGGTATTGAGTTTAACAGCTACTGAGACAATGATGGTGGTGTAAGTGATAAAGATGATGATGGCAACTAAAGGTTCATTACATTCCGTTCACATCCACTCGAACACATGTACCAAGAAACTGTTGCAGAAAACTGGTCTTGTTCTTCTTAAAATTGCTATGGAAAAACAGCAAAAACCGCGTTGACAAGATTCTGCTAGTTGTTCGTTGGATCAAAACTGAAAGCAGTGAAGATCCCAATGGCTACTGCAAAGCTGGACAGTTCACTGAACTGAATATTTCGCCTAGCAAACCTGCTAGATCGGTAAAAGTCCAGAACAGTGGCTTTTTTTAAAGGGTTCTAAAAGTGTCAGCGTCTTAATTTCCTATTTTTTTATTTACTGGTTCAATAGTAACAATTTTCTGTCTTCTGTACCTTATTTAATTTAAAACTTTTACTATTTCATTCGAATTCAACTGTAATCTGCCTTTAAGTTTTCACTTCACGATACCGAGTGCCACATTCTCTGTGACTTGTTTTTGTTAAAGCTTATTATCTGGAGACGAAAAGAATAAAAAGAGAAGATATTAAAAAATTACATCAGCTTAGAATTAGTGGCCTTTTTTCTTGGTTTTGTTAAATTTATCTCTTACAGGACAGTCGAGGATGGAGACCCTTGTTAAAAATTCGCCTCTTAAATACTTCATAAGCTGACGTACAGTGTATGATACAAGTGGTTTGTGCATTGTATAAACGCTAATGTACTAACGTACGAAGAAATGTCGAGAAGACAAGACATAAGCTTATATACCGGCAAACCTTCAAAAGGCCATAGTAAATAGCTATCATTGACTGCGACTTGTTCGAATAAAATAGCGATCCTATTTCTTTTCAAGATTATGGGGTTAGTTTCTAGAGAAACTGTGGTGCTGCGTCGATGGGGGGGTGAAACACGAGAATTTAGTTTTATCGACTGAGTCGATAAGATAAATTGACCACCGTAAAAAGATTCAAATAGCTGACGTTTCGAGCACTAGCCCTTCGTCGTTGCGAATCAAGGAATTGTGGGTAGTGTGTGGTTTTATATAGTAAGCGGTGGAGCTACGCTATTGGTGGAAATTTGGTGACGTGAAAAACAAATGTAAATTAGTTGAATGAAAAGCGTCCGTGGGGATTGAGTGCTGATTTGAAAGATGATTTTTTGTTCTAAGTTTTTACGGCTTTCTGTGTTACCCTGGTGTGGGGAAAGGCCGCAGATTGTCATGTGTTGTTTAGAATAAATAAAAATAAATATCCTTTATTTACCCTCGGCAGTGTTTATAGCACAAGTGCTAGTGGGACCGAGCATTCAAATTAAACATAACATTTTAAAAATCCCAACTGGCAGGAGGCAAACCAGTTGGCTATTTTACAAACGTGGCCGAGGAGTTGAACTCGGGTCTACCGTGAAACAACTCCATAATGATATAGTGGTCAGAGCGGGACTTGAACCCGGGACCTCCGGATTTCAAGTCCGGCGCCCTAACCACTCGACCACGCTACCTCCCGAATGGTTAGAATGGTTAGTAAGATTAAAATGGCGGGCGACTGGTTTGGATGCGTCTTTGTCGTTTTTTTAAACGTCTCGGAGATGTTCACGAAACAACAGTCACCCAGTCTCTTCCCTGTTTCGCCAATGCATATCTTTTTGCAAAAAGTACATGTTATGCAGTAGATAACATTTACGGAGATGCATGTGAAACGATCAGTGATTTTAATAGATCGTTTGGGTCCTGTTATTTTGTCCGCGTGTGCATTTAAAAGTTCCCGGTTCATCGTCAGATTTCAGTGCGCTTGCCTATGTTGTTGTCACGTTTGAATGAAATTAGTGGGGGTTGTGAAAAAATTCTGCCAGTTTCGGGGTCGTTTTGGAGTAATTTGAACTTTTTTTAAATGATGCTTTTGACTGTGTTGTTGTGTTGGTGGAAAGTGAGGGTGAATGGAATTCTCTCGTTCTCTTCCTTCAGTGACGTTTGTCTGAGTGCTGACTGTCGATCTGTTTTGCACGTTGTTGGCCCGCATTAACAACAGAGTCAGGGTACCCACGCGTTTCTTGAAAAACTGGCACATTTCTTCTGATTTGTTGGAAAAATCAGAGTCATCACTACATAGACGTAGAAGTCTGAGAAATTGAGAATACGGAATGGCGTTTTTAACGTGCGATGGATGTGAGGATGAATGTAACAGATAACTGTGGGAATCTGTAGGTTTGTAGTGCACACTTGTGGATAAACTGTTACCGTTGATTGAAATATTGATGTCAAGAAAAGCGACTGAGGTTTCGGAAATTTCCCAGCCCGTATATTCCTCTTTACTGGAACAGGTAGCGCCAATGCAATCATCGATGTAGCGGTTCAATTAGCCTGGCAAGTCTTGGGCTCGGATATTTTCGGCACTGAGTATAGAGCTCTGTTTTTATAACGTAGCCTCGGTCTCGGATTTTGAAACAAGCGTCTAAGCGAGTCTCGATTTAACCATCTAGCGATATCGACAACAAAGTCAATGGTTTGCTACATCGTTCTGCAGGATAATGCTTAACATAAAACGCATCGATCATATTAGTAGCGCCAAGATTTGTACCATCCCCAACACTGAACCTCTTATCAACTGTGTATAATCTCACGCTAGTTACATTTACTGCGTCGCATTCTCAGGATGCCAAAAGAACCAAGTAGAAGATGTCTTCTACACACCAACCCATGGGAAAAGGGGTCCAAGTTGACAGCAGACATCTGCGAGACAGACATGTTTCAACCCGACAATATAATAAATCTGGCTGAATATAGTATAGCAAGCCCTCTCAGGGGCTGCACCCAGGGGGGGGGGGGGGGGGGGGGGGGGGATTCCCATATAAAAATGACTGGAGTGTTCGTCGTACCTTTTAGGGGTCAAAATTTGCAGATTGGTACCGCTTAGGGTGCTTAAATCTAACAGTTATAATGATCGCGGTTCCTTTAAGGGTATTGAGCCGAAAAAAATACGACAGAATACATGTATGTGTTGTTTTGGAATTGCATATTTGAGCCACCAGATACTGAGCTATAAGAAACGAGATTGCAAATCTTTTAGGATGTTTTTCGAGCCTAAGCGCCCTATGCTATACCAGGTTTAGCAATTGTTCAAGAACTTCGAGGAAAAGAAAGTGGAAGATGTCACGTTTTTCTGGAACATTTTTAATTGTGTACGTTTAATGCAGTAATAAAAAAACAGTGTATGATTCTGGGCACGTACATGATCGTATAAGTTATTAAAGTGTCTTTATTGTCAAATTCCGACAAGTTCTTTTTTCCCTGATTCTGAATTTCATTCAATTTCTAGTTTACCCTATTTTAGTTTATAATGTATTTATTTACACATACATCTATCGTATAGACAGTTGACGTCAATCAGTTTGATTTGCTTTGCCGAACATGGCTTCTTCTCTGTTATAAAGCTGCGTGTCTACAGTGTACAACAGCTTTCCATCCTTTGCTTTAGCTTTCGCTTTACTTCTGAGTTTCTAAGAATGCCCTTGATCGCGCGCCTTCATTTTTGGTGCGGTGTATTAACGTAGTTTAGCGGCTGTTTACACGACTTTCAATCATACCGGTACGAGTTGATCACGGTACCATTTTGTGGCTCTGTATTCGTTTACATGATACCAACACAAAATCTCATTCCGGTACGAGTTCATCCCGATAGCTAAGCTGGATGGAGATTCTCATACCGGTACGAAAACTTATACCGGTATCCAGTGTAAACGCGGCAGGACCACTCGTTTCGATATGAAATTGCTCCCTATAGGAAGACTGGAACGGGTAACGCATGCGTAATAGTCGAGATGTTGATCGGTATGAAGTGTCTCTTCACAATCCCTTCATGTAAACGCGGCATGACTTCATACCGGTACGAGTTTATGTAAACAATCCCTTAGTTATTTTAGTTTAATGACTGTAACAGTGAATTTGTTGCTGTGATGGGAGAAAGAAACATAACTTTTGTCCCGATTAACATCAGTCTCGCATGGAAAGTCAGACCACAACATCACAACCATCCCGGCCCTACTCTTTTTGAATGCGCTTTGACCAAGAACCCGCGTATTCGTTTTGTTTTATTCTGTTTATTTTTTCATGGAAGAATGCTTGCTCTGTATTTCTGTTCATTCTGCTGTTTCACGTGAATTCTCATTTCTTTCCTTCGTTCTGCGGTGTTCTTAATCTTGTCTAATCTCGTTTGTCGTTCAACCTCTCGTTGTTTCATTTGTTCTTCCCTTGCAGCTCCCGATGATCTTTCGGTGACCAATCGATCGTGATGCATATCAACCCTTTTCTGTTCACGATCCTTGAGTCCACTCTACAAAAAAATGGAAAAAACTAAGTTAGGGTTTTTTTTAGCGTTATCGTCGTGTCGACAAAACCTAGCTTCACTATACAGCGGTACGTTTATTAAAGAATCCGTCAACCTCGAAGTGGTTTTCGTTCACAATTTCAGGAAATAGCGCAGATCGCTTTTCTCACGTGCTGAAAAAGACACGCTCTTACATTGAATTAGAAGCCACGTACAACACGCGGTGTATCGTGTTGTTGTTTTTTTTCTTTCACGTGTAAACACACACTGTATGGCTTCCTCGACGGTACCATGCTCTCAAAGAAAACAATTTGTAAGGCCTTTTAAGACCTTCAAAACACTTAAGTAGGTAAGCCTATCAAGATCGGGGGCATTACAGACGTGTATTCATTGTGCATAGGTATCTCAGAATTACTGGTGTCACGTTACCTCGACTCTCTTTAAGCCGGACACCTCTCTAAGACGGACAGTTGGGGCCGGTCCCGACGCTGTCCGTCTTAGAGAGAGTTGGCTGTAGCACCAGCTTCCCCGGTTTCTCTTTTTCACATTGAAATAGTCTGCTCCTTTCTCGATTTTTTGTAAGGATTCTGTTCTCAATTCAGTCTCATTAATAAATCTCGTGAAGGGGGAACCCCTGGATCACTCCTGTGGGTACGCCCCTGAAGATATGTACAAACAGTGCCTATGGTGATGGCTTCACAACAAAGGGACAACAATGTACTCAATCATCAATTTTCAAGATGTGCGCGATTTCTTGGAAATTCAACAGTTCAAATATCTTTCCGCAGAGTGTTCTCGTTTCTTACCAGTCTTTGTGACTCGTGTTCTTGTGCGGCTCTCTCGTAACTGTTCTCCATTTCATCGTATTGTGCCCTCCTCTCTTTCATGGCTTCTATACGCGAGTGTTTCCACGTTTCGGCCTTTTCCTGTCTGTCTCGTTCCTTTTTACAAATCCTTTCGCTTGTTTGCCTTTTGCTCTCCGCTCTCTCACTTTGTTGGCGCGCTTTCTCCGCCAACTGTTCGACCACTTGGCGGTTTCGTTCATCCACCATTTTTCTGCAAAACAGCGAGATATAGAAACATATTTCTTACAGTCTCTTTTATAGATGTTACATTAATTTACAAGTTAGGCGCTGTGCCTTGTAAAAGCCTACTTTTAGCTTTTCCACACCACTTTACTTCAGCACACTACATCGTACAGTGTTTAAATTGAAGTACAACTGCCAAAACTCTGTCTGAAAAATACACTCACTGATAGAAGGCGACGCAAGAAGATAAAATAACGTTCTGGACGAAAAGAACAGACTACACAGCAACAATAAATAATAATTTAGTGGGAGTTTCCACAGAATGAAAATATTGCGTTTGAGTTTTAAAGAAAAGACCTTGTCACTGCGGGACAATTTAGAACTTATCCACGGCACACTTTAGTGTATTAAAGGGAAAGGTTTATCCGCTGATATATCGTGTTTTCATAAAGAAGGGGTCGAGGGAGCTTATATTATCTTAAAATCGCCAAAAGGAAAGAAAGTAAAAAATATTAACTACAGAGACAAAACAAGGGCTAAAAAGGTCAGAATTCCACAAAAATGGCCATTTTGATTTCTAGACCGCCTGTCACAAAATCAAATTTGATGAACTGTAATCCACTTCCATCCTTGCAGTCCTGCACTTTATCTCCAAACTACCGCTTCTGTTTTGCTTTACATAATCTTTTTATCCAATAAGTTTGTATATTTAGAGGCATTTGGCGATATAACGTGCGAATAAGATAAGCGAAATTTTGTCATTTCGGCGGGACTGTCCCTCTCAGATAACTACATGAAAAAGAAGGGGAGACGGGGTACTTTGTAAACCACACCTGGGCTCTACCAGGGTAGTAAATTCAATTATAAACGTAAAGCGCATTGCGCTCAGAATTAAACTAACCTGTGATAGTCTTGTCTAGCCTGCTCTTTCTGTTGATTTTCCGCGGCATCCCGTGCTATTTTAGAATGATATCTTTCGTTTGCATCTCTCTTATTCTCAAGTCGTTTTGTTTCTTTTCTATTTTTCTCAATATCTCCTCGACCCAGGCCATCCTCCCAATTGGATGACCGCTGAACTTTAGTAGCGGCGTGTTCAGGCTGCCAGTTTCCATCTGATCCAGTGTTGAATTTATTATCTGGAAATTTGGAAACAAATCATCAAACATTCGAACGTTTTTATAGCAACAGTTGTTTTGCGCTGCAAAGTACAAGGAGTAGTGGTACGAGCAAGCAAACATAAATTATCAGTTATTTAATCACAAATAATGCAAGGAAAGTACTTAGACCCTACTTAGGTTTAGGAAATTCTATAGGACGTTTTCACCTGACGTCATGCTGGTGTACGAAACAAAAGATTTCTCATTAGCATCTATTACTTTCTTTTGTTCCATCCACCAGCATGGCCGCTGCGCTTTTGTCTTTAAAATCCTCAGGGAATGGTTGAAAACCACCTATTCTGCCTATGTTCCAATTTAATTTATTTTTCTTGCATTCTTATAATAGCTGAATCCTTGACATTTAAGTCACTATATTTACATGTACATGTAGGCTAAACTGTTTTAAATATAATTATCATAAACTGTATAAAATATATTTTATGATATACATAATTATACAAATATAAATAGATTAGATAGTGTTTTTCTTAAGTCTAAGGTTTAATATTTTCAAGTGAAAATAAGGTAAATCATTTTCACCTTGCAGGTTAACTAAATAATGTATATTAAATAAATAATATTATTGGTATAAAAGTGAAGGAGATGATTGTCTGAAATTTTGATAAGTCAACCCCTAAAAGTTACCTGACTGAAGCTGAAATTGTGGGAAAAACAGTTAAACAAGCATTTTTTATATTTCCTATTTAAGCAATTAAGTCATGTACAGAAGAATTTCTACCAGTCCTAAATTATATGACACCAATTTCTACTTTAGCTTATTTATAACCTTTAGGTACCACAATAGCTATGACAACATTAGGAAACGAAAGCCCTAAATGATAGCAAAGTAACATACATTTGTATGATGAGCATTCCCAACACTTCAATTGTGGAGTCCCCCCCCCCCCCCCCCCCCCCCCCCCCCTCCTCCCCCTCCCCCTCCCCCATGGGAAGACATACATTGTACCTCTAAATCAAGTTACCTGTTGCTGATGGAAACGGTACCCCTTTAGTTGACTGGTATTCATGATGCCTGAGCTGCGGTGGCCCAGATCGTGCCGCAGTGTTAGCAGGATGGTTCCACTGGTGATGGGGATGCCACTCTCCATCTTGAAATTTTTTATCTGGAAGTGATGTGAACAATTACTAATTAATTAATGAAATGTACAACAAGATAATTAATGATTAAGTTGACTGGTATTCATGATCCCTGAGTTACATGCATGGTGGTCCAGATTGTGCCACAGTATTAACAGGATGAACAATTCATAAATTGCGTTGGTCCAGAAGATATCCATACCTCCCCAATGGAAGGTTTTTAGGCTAGTACCCAAAACATCAGCTTTTGAATCTGACTTTGCATTATGGCCAATTTACCCTATTGATCAACTCAGTTAGTTGTTGAATATTAAAACAAAATTTGGATCAATGTCATTGGAAACAGACATGGTAATATTACCTGTGCCAGATGGAAAAGGGACCCCTGCTACACTCTGATATTCCTGGTGTCTTGGTCTCTGATTTTTATCATCTAATACTTCTGGTGGTTTGGCCAGAGCTGTATCTCTGAATCTTGGTGGCCGTGGAGGGACACCTGAGCTCCACCAACGCCATCGTTTCTTGGTCTCTGGTTTTCCACCAGCTTTTGAAAGTGGTGTCCCGACTGGCATGACTGGCTCCATGTATCTCTTAAAATCTGTTTAAATTAAATTTATGCAGCTCAGTTCGTTTTCATAACAGAGAGAGTACTAGTGGAGTAAAATGTTTTTCCTAAGGACACAGCCTGGGAAAAAGAAAGGGAGTACTCTGTGTATTTTTACTATTTTTGGGTGGTGGTGTGCCACTGGAACTCTGAAACCCTTCCCTGTACCAGATCACATTCAGCTGCAACTTAACAATAAAAACACCTACCCTATCCCAGACTCGCTATTTTTCAGAAACTCTTTCTTCATACCACTGATCAGTTTCCTGGTAAATGATACCCTATTCTAGACCAAAACTCACTGATTACTATACCCTATCCCAGACTAAACCACTTGAAAACCATACCCTTCACAGTGGCACATACCCATATACATGTATATATGAGAGTACCCACCCTATGTCCAACTCCCCACCCTCCCATCACTTAAATGCCATTCCCATGGGTAGGCAGGTGACCATTAGCTATCACATTTGGAACAGGGAAAATATATGTGTAAGCGTTATGTATTGGTCTGTGGAATGAACCAAAGAAAGTTTACCGCTTAGGGATAGGGTAAAAATTTGCATATTTGTCCCTGTCTGCTAAGTTTTCAACACTTCACACAATTATTCACAAGTTAAAAATGAAATATTGGAAGTTTAGCATTCCTTTAATGTATGCAGCATTAAAGTTCATGAGTAATGGATTAAGTTCTTGAATGAAGAACATCTTTTATTTTCATTATGAGTTAGCCATGTACTGCCACGTACATTAACACACTGTACATGTGTTTTAAAACAATAAACATTGAGTTACAATAATTATGTATAGCCTGAGAGTATGGGAATAACTCACCAAAGTCATCAGTTCCAACACCAACATCAAATGTTTCATGTTCATTTTTGTCATCGGTTGTGTCCGTTAACTTCATGTTGGTATCTGACAAATATTCCTCTGGCTCCTCATCCTCGTCAAACTTCACCCTTTCCAGGAGATGCCTGTTTCTTTCAAGTTGTGATTTTATCTTGTCACTAAGAGCTTCTTTGGAATTGTGCTTGGGTGTTCCCGGTTTGGGTTGCCGTGGTGGGCTGAATGGTCTCTGCCAAGTTGTATGAAGAGGAGGAGGTCTTCCTTGGTAGGGTGGAGTTGATGTGTCAGCAGCGAGACGGATCTTTCTTCTTTGGGATTCTGGTAGCTGAAGCTCGGTAACAATGCGATCAAACACAGCAAGTGGTATTCTCACTGCCACTCCTGCTGACAGCTGCCCTGTTTGGCCATTGTATAAAGCTACAAGAAGGTCGCCTCCTTCATAACCTACATGTACCAATAGTTAAAAAGTTAACACAGGTCCTTTAACAAACTAACAAAATAACTAGTCATTCAAGGCAAATTGGTGCATTGATGGTGACACCTATAAACCAAACAAATGCTTCAATTACTATACTTAACCTTGTGGTTGGACATCCCTTCGATCCACTCCATCAAGGACAGTCCCTGGCCCATAACGCCCATCATTCTGCCATGGGGCAAGAACTTTGTCTCCGATGCACACATGGTGTCTTATAGCGTCTTTATAAGCTATCATATCAAACAGTGCTACCTCTTGTAGGTGTGGCTTGCTAAGGGCAGGGCACTGGTCAAACTCCACTACAAATGTACCATTTTCTCCCTATACATGAAACAAAAAGAGCTCATTGAAAAACTGGCAGCATCATTGACTGAATACAATTATCTCTTTGTTTTTTTAAGAAAAATGGGTTTGGGATGTGTGGTGTGTTAGAAAGGCAAATTTCCATAGCTGGACTTTTTTAGAGAGGTGAGGATGAAAGGTGGGGTTTTGTTGACAATTCTGTCACTATACCTGTTTTTTGACAGATGCCATATAAAAAAGACCATCAGAATCTTTCCGTGCCAACACCTTCATGCCTTTCATGATACTGGCTGCCACTGGCACATTGGTACTGCCGCTGGATTTTCCACTGTCTTTGGAAAGCCCTCGAGATGCCAACACTGCATCGGCATACTGCAAGACTTTTGATGTCCCCCTCTCTTGATCATACTTACTCCATGAAACATAAGGAATGGGTACAGATCCATGGGGTGCTCTAAGGAGGGTGATTGGGGTCCCGGATTCGTATATCCTCGGGACGGGATCATACACCCTCGGGACAAATCCCGAGGCTGGAGGTGCTGATGTTGGACGTTCTGGAATAGTGTCATTTGCACTAAACACGGTCGTGAGGTTGGGCGATAATAATTCGCCCTCGTAATGCCGCATGAATTCCGTCTTTTGGTTGAATATTGGCGTTACTTTTTGGATCCGTCCATAGAGCGTAAGGCTTAAAGTGTGGAAAGAACCCTTGGTAATTTTAGCCAGTTCTTCGAGGAATTCTTTAGCTGCAGGATCAGAGTGCGTCCCAGTGAGATATATAGCGTGTATAGGTCGTCCTTTGTGAAGGCGACGAACATTTTCTAGTATGACTGCGGGAGTCTGATCGGGCAAGCCGTCGGTGACCAAATAAATAGCGTCCATTCCGTCATCGTCGTACGCTTCAATCAAAGCTTCCATGGTGTTTGTTGATGTTCCGCAGCTCAGTTTGTGAATCCAGTCGCTAGCGATACTAACTGTACGGGGTGTACAAGCCACTAATCTGTCGGCCCATTTGTTCACTTCTTCGTTGAATTCGATAATGTTGAACATGGTGTCTCTGCCGGAAATCGCGCGCGCGAACAGTATTTCGAGCAAGTGTTCTTTGACAACATCAAGGCTGTGATACATAGAGCCCGAAGTGTCGACCAGAAAAACAACGTTCTTTTCGTACACATTTCCGAAGATCGTAGGCCTTCCACGAAGTGGAGCGACTTGTTGTCCATAAGGAGGGCTTACCATTTTGTAATCGAACGTTTGATCAAGGCAATTAGATTGGAATAGTTGATTGAAGTGAAATCGCTGTGGTTTGCGCGTGCCGAACTTGTTTTGTTGCCATGCAGTCTCCAGGGCACAAACGGAAAACCGCTGACATGTATTTAGTGACAAAAAATTACTGAGTGGGAGGGACTGATTACAGTCAAACCGGATGTTCTTTTGCGGGCAACTTTGCAAATTTCCGCCGCAACATTGGTATTTTGATTGACAGTTTGCTTCGAGCAAGTTGGAAGTTGTGCGAGCAAGTTGCAACTTTCCTGAGCAAGTTCCTATTTCAAACTTGCTGTCAGTTGCCGGATTTCTGAATTGAAAGTACTTGGTTTGGTTACCTTGCAGTATTTCACAAACTCTACGATGTCAGGAGTAGAAACTGTTCGTTCCTTCCAGCCAGGTTTACCGGGAAAATACAACTCGTGTTGTAAAAATCTGTTTACAATATTGGATACAGTTTGCCTTGATAATCCAATAATGCTTGCGATTTGTTCTTGTTTTACACCAGACGACCATTATTCTTTCTCTTTTCTCAACCGAGGTGGTATTATTGCGATGTACGTGAGCCATAACTGAAGAAGGACGTGTTTTCACAATATTCGCAATTTGCAACTGACAACAAGTTTGAAATAGGAACTTGGTCGCGAAACTTCCAACTTGCTCGAAGCAAACTGTCAATCAAAATACCAATGTTGCGGCGGAAGTTTGCAAAGTTGCCCGCAAAAGAACATCCGGTTTGACTGTAACAGTAACTTGTCGAGCTAAAAACTGAAAAAAAAGTCATAGAAAAAAAGTCATACTGGTATATGTTAAAATAGATCAATCCATTCCTTTAAAAATGAGATGGATAATTTAGAGAATAGTAACGGATTGGTTTGACTGTAAAATTCTTTCCTTTGTCCCCTGTCCTTTTATTCCTCCTTACGCCTCCCCACAAGGTAGTGCTTGACGGTCCGCGCGTCGTTGGCGCGTACAAAGCCGACATTCAACAACAACGGAAAACTTTGCTCGTCGTAGGAGAAGCAATTTGGGATACCATGCCCTTAAAGGTTTGTGAATTGGCTTATATTTTTACATTACGGCACTTGTGTGACATAGATCGAGTTTGCAAGCTGTTTTGCTGGTGAAGTTAGTCGAGCAATGCATATTCTCCACTGGTTTCAACTCGGTTTTAAGTTGTGTGAGCTTACCTACCCCGTAGCATCTTGCTCAGCTCGTTAACGTTCTGAGCTAAAAAGCGTATTAAAGCATTTAGTTTACAAGCAGGTGGAGTACCAATTGTACCCTAAATCTCATGGGTTTACTTTTAATTCCCCCTCTCAGGCTCTGAGCTCTCAACTCTAATTAACCCTCCCGTGATAGCCTGATGTCAAAGCACACACCTTTAATATTGAAATAATTGCTAGTTAGAAAGCTACTTATGTAGGTCAGCACAAGCTTGTGACAGATGTAAAGCCCCGGCTTAACGTTCCAACGTCGTTGCCCAACATGATGGTTGGAAGAACGGCTAAATGACATGTAATAACACAGCAAAAGGACACTAAGGCCCCGTCCACACTAATGCGTTTTCGTTTGAAAATGCATACTTTTTTATGGTTTTTACCGATCGTCCACACTAAAATGATCAAAAATGGAGAATAAAATCAATGAAAACCGAGGTTTTCGAAAACGCTTTTCAAAGTGGAAACTTTTGAAAACGCAGGTCTATCATTTTAGTGTGGACGGCAAAAACGGAGCTTTTCAAAAACGCTTACGTCACAACTAGTAACGCATAGTATTGCTGATGCTATTGGAGCATGCGTATTGAACAGAAAAACATCCGAGCAGAGCCTGGTGATGAAAACGCATCTTTGGATCATTTTTCAGCTCCTAGTGTGGACGCAAATCTTTTTATCCGTTTTCAGGGAACCAAAAACTGAGGTTTTCAAAAACGCTTTTGTGTGGACTAATAAAACGCATAAAAAAAAACTAATAAAACACATTAGTGTGGACTAAGGCTATGTTCTCTTGGTATCAACCTAAACCGGTTTTGTTTAATTTGGTTGTGTTGTCTCAATAGAACACTTTCCAACCATTTTTGGTTGAAAATGCTGTAATGCTCTGTGAAGCCGGTAAGCAAGATTCTGCCGTTTGACAAACTTAAAGGGATGGCAGCATTATTCCTATAAAATGAACTTGTCTCTGCCTCGGCTCGCTGCATTAGTAGTCCAAGGTTTTAATACTGTCATTTAAAAAGACCGCCATTTTGTTTGTGACAATTTTGGTGAGTGACGCACAAAAATGATGGCGACATGCGATAATTGATGCCTGCTAACATGTCAGCGGGCATTACCGATGGTTTTCAACTGTTTCAACCAAGTTTCAAGCTGGTTGAAAAACCAACCAAATGTTTTTATCCAGTAGAAAAAAAAAAAAACAACCGAAACAGTTTATCCCAATACACATGTAGGACACGACCTAACATTCTACCAAGAAAAAATGTTGGCCAACAGTGATGGAAAGTTTAGCACAGGTTTAACTGGAAATGTGATGAGAAGATCATTCTTGAATTCACAACTTTCCTGTTTCTCTTCACACTAACCTCCAAAGCTCTACCTTACCAAACAAGAAACAAAGAAAAATGAGAGTCAAACCAAAACCAAATTAATTTAACTCAATACCCTTCTCAATTTTTAGATACGATAGTACATTGTAAAACCTTTTGGTATTCCTTGACTTCCTGTACATGTATGTGTTGTGGTTCAAATTTTTCTTTGGTCTAAATTTTTTCAAACCAGTTTAGTTTTTATATTTCTTTGTCTCAGATTCATAACCATATTCTGAGACAAAGGAAAACAAAAATCAAACTTGTTTAAAAAAAATTGAACCAAAGAAAAATTTGAACCACAACATATGTATGCCCCCCCCCCCCCCCCCCCCCCCCCCCCCTACTGCTTGAGAAGATGAGCAATTGTACAGTTAGGATTGACTGATAAAAACTCATGTAAATGTTTTGTGTTGTGCCTTTCAGGATGAAGCCGGTTGGATGCATTGTACGTTGTGCCGTTCAGGAAGACAGGGGGCATCCACACTTAACAAGGCTTTGCTAAGGAAGGTTGAATGGCCAAGTCAAACAAGCACTGCATTTCAATCCACACAGGTACATATTGGAAGGAATCAGAATCTAGAAACATGATTTTGTTCTTTAACTCCCAAGAGTGCCAAAGAACAAAATTCAAGAAAAATCCCAAATTTCATTTTGTAAAATATTGAAAAACTAATGGTACCATGAATAGTACTTCTTAAGAGGTTTTATTTTAATGGTCACACCATAGGATTTCGTCAACAGACTCAAAAGTTAGAACCACACTACATGTCTCCATAACTGTGGTTCATATTCCTAGGGAATAAGTTAATTAGCCCCAGGACTCCACGCCGTGCTCGGCTAGCTGTCGACTGTCATTTGGTTATAACATGATCGCTTTGTTTTGTTCGTTTGATCGTTTCAGTTGTTTCTTTACATCCCCTCCCACCCTGGGGGCTTTCCTCAAGCCCTCGGGGGCTTCTCGTTTCCTATTAAAGATGTCCAAACAGATTCTCTGACTCACATTTTTTGGGGGAACTACATGTAATAGTACACAATGTATGAAGAAAAATGCTCAGGCAGTTTTTTGGTGTTTTGTTAGGAGCCCAAAGCACACACGACAATAGAAGATGCATTTGACACAGTACTGCAATATATGAATGCCACTAGCAGACAGTGTAAGGTAAGCTTCTATAATGCGTTATAAGTCACATTCATCATACATCTCCCGGTTTATTTCCTTACAATGTCCCACCGTTGAAGATTTTGGTGCATAAGGGCCTATGTCGAATTTTTCAGTATTTTTTTATTTTTTTTTTTTTTGTAGCTTTTGCTTGGATTCACATCATTTTTTGTATTTTGCCTCAAATGTAAATGTTAAACATTTCCTCAAATATTTTCCCCAACATTTTAACAGTTTAAGCAAAACAGAAAAACAAGCAAAAATAATTTAAACATGCACCCAGCCACTCAATCATATTACATGTAGGCTTGATTTCTTCTCCTCTCTCCCTCTCGATTTAATTTTCTTTGTAATCAGATGAAGTTTGGAAATCTAGAATTTTGTGGAAACTTGAGCCAAAGACTAGACTGCTTTAAACATTCATTGAACATTAAACTTATGGTAACATTGTTTCCATAGAGTTTAATTGAATATCTTTCAGTCTTTCACAGCACTTATAGATCTTTCTTATTCATAATATTTATGTGTTTGAAGCCCAGGGACATCCATGGAGCCCTTTTAGGAAGTTCGTTTTCAGAATATGTATCTAACTGCATGATTTGTTTTTGTCCCAATTAGCGATATTTCGGTTGCAGATCAAAAGAAGAATGTAATACCCAGGATGCAGATCACTGCAACAGATTCCATCAGCCAGATTATAACTTGGTTACTCGCCGACACCCAGTAAGAAATTTTTTTTAACAGAATCTACGACTATAAATCTTAATCATCTCTCTTATCATCATATGTCTCCTACGGCCCCGCGAGCCTTTTCTTTGCAAAACCTTTGATGAAAGTCCTGTATAGGGCCATACACATTTGCACGAGCAGCGCCAGAAAAAGCTGCGTGGCCCAACTACAAAAGTGTGGCATCGCGTGTTAAAATTTCAAGCAATTTTTTCTCCAAATTGGTCATATGATAAAATAATGATTGACTAAGTTAGGCCAGGCGGGGCATGAAAATATTTGGCTCAAAGTCATGACGTATGGACGGAGCGCACTTAGTCAATAAGTACCTAATTATTTGCCAAAAAGTTAATTTAATGAAACAGAGACAGGGAAAGAAAACTCTAAAACCAACCCAAAGAATACTTATTGGATTTGATAAGGCACTGAAACAGGCCATGATATAAACCCCAGGGAGAGGAGCCAAGTGGGGGTGGGGGGGGAGGGTGCCTACTGTGTATGGAGTTTTTAAATTTGTTAATGAAACAGAGATGAGGAAAGATTGCGCCCAAACCAACCCAAAGAATAATAATTATTGGATTTGATAAGGCTCAGAAACAAGCCAGGATATAAATCCCAGGAGGGGGAAGCCAAGGTGCCGGGGGGGGGGGGAGTCTAAATTGAGGACTTGCCATAGCATGTAGCCTACATTGTACATTGCAGTTGTTTTTTGGTGGCAAGTAATGAATTTTGGTTCATTTTGGTTTTGCACTTATCTGAGGTCGGTAGGAGTGAGACGGGTGGGCCTGACTCCCACTCCCTTCTTTTAACTCAGCACTCATTTGCCCCTCTACCACCCCCCACTCACCCCTCCCCCTCTCCACCCCCCCCATCCCCCTCTCCCCCCCCCCCCCCCCAATGTTTTCTGCTCTACAGGCTATGTAGTGTTGCATCTTGAGCTCTGTTTGCAAATGATCTTAACTTTCTTTCACGAGTGAATCTGACCTCTGTACTTTCTCAACAGCTTCAGAGATTAGAAGATGTCCAAGTGGAAGTAGCGCCTGGCAGTTATGCAGTTACCGCTGGTCGATATGGTGCGCCCAGGCAGCACACCCACATTGTGCGTCTAGAGCCTGGACAAACCGTGGATCTTGGATTTTCTTTGTAAAACTAAAACAAAGATTTCGTCAGTTATTTATTGCACAACAGTTGAGACAGTGGATACGAATGGTGTACAAAATGTTGATTTAATGTAGACGAAGTAACAAAAAATGAGTATTTAATTTAGGAAAGTTGGGGAAAAGATTGACTAAGCCGTTGAATATTAGGCCATTTTCGCTGTGATAAAAGACAATCATACAATGGCATATCAGGAACTTCAAAATAAAATGCTTTTTATATCTTTGTAACCATACCAAATTTTTTACCTACCAATAAGAAGAATGCAAAGAGTCTCTTTTTTTCTGGAAAAGTGTAACGGGAACATTAGTAAAAGGCGTGAACAGCTAATTTTGCACGACCATGCTTCAGTCTCACGACCGTAGCCAGTTGAAAATTCTTAACAAGGCAATATAAAAAAAAACTTTCATTTTTTTGTATAGCCTCTTACAAGAGAGATCCAATGCTTGTACAAGTATTCCAAATTTTGTTTTTACTGAGGTAAGTGCCTCGGCTCACCTCATGTTAGCTACGGCCCTGTCAGTTTAGCGCTTTAGTTTTTTTGATGCGATTTGGTCTTGCTGTACCTTTCTTGCTCATGTTGGTAGCTCAGTCAGGCAAAGAAAAAAACAAATCTTGATGTCAGAAAGCTGAATCAGTCAAATAAAACCTTTTGCTTTCTTCTGATATAAAATTAGGTTCGGGTGAAAAGCATTTTATTGGGTTTTACTGGTATTTTTAAAGAAAATACCCTGTATTTTGAAAGAAGAATGTCTTTTTGAATGCAGATTTTATCGCTTAGTGTTTTAGTATTATATCTTAGACCATAATTACTGTGTAGAATCTATTTAATTTAGTTAACTTATGAACCATATTGTATATTTCATAAATGTCGCTAATAAAAGAATTCCAAACCAAAAGTCTTGCCAGGCACTGCAGAGGGGGATGAAAAAAAAAAGGTTTGAGGGCTAACGAGACTGATTGTTTTTTCCTTAAAATGTACGTAGCAGCAAGTGCTGCTGCCAAAAACAAAAAACACAGGAAAATAATAAGTCAGTAACAAACGCCCATCGCGTTACTTCTCGTTCGCCTTTTATTCTTTTATTTAAAACTAAAAACCCCCCAAAAGGGTCGCGCGCTCGAAAATAATTCTCAATGCCAATTTATCCTCAGTAATAGCCCTATCACTTTAAAGTGTGCTACGCGGTCCCTGTTATTAACGCCAATTTTTTCTCGCGTACAATTCATCATCATCATTGCCATCCGTCTGTCAAGCTGACTGATTAGCGCCCGGTTAACAGTCAGTGGTCGGTATCCGGTCGTTTCGCTACAAAGTCGTTTTGCTCCAGATTTGAAAATTTCAGAATCCAGTTACTTTCATTTGTAAATCTGTTAGTAAGTGTGATCATGGTTAATAGAACAAACTGGTTATGAAGCTCAATAAATTTCAAAAAGAGTGTACAAAGCTGCTTTGTTTTATGTTGAACGAACCGTGACCGTGCACATTGTTTTGTTTAACGTGTGAGCCCAAATTTTTCTACTGGTCAGTTGCTCATATGCATTTCAATACCTTTTGTGTTTTGTGCACGGTCAAGGCAAACGAACAAAAGAAATGGAGAACAAAAACATATAACAAAGGACTGACTGAGTTTCATAACCAGTTTATTCTATTAACTATGGTGTGATTTATAGTAATGTTCAAAATGGGCAAAATTCAACAATTCCTTCAAGAGAGCAAAAATTCTGTCTGACAGTTTTTCAATTTAGTTTGCAAAAATGTTTAGTTGAAGCCCGGCTTTAACTACTAAAACTTCGAAACAGGATTGTACGGCTTGATTTTTCTATGCTTCTTGTAGTTCTTTTCCAGGTTAAAATCCTTTCTTACGACAGTTCTAGTGACAAAACCCTTAGTTGGTTTTACCGCGCCAACTCAGAAGTTCAATGCGCAACTAATGTTTACTTTTTGCGCTGCGTCCGTGATCATAATTGTGGCGACAAACATTTGACCCCTGAAAACAGAAACCAACAAAATGGATCGAGATCCACTTATCACAGCCCACAAACTATCATGCGCACTCCTATTTAATTTTTCTTTGCTTGAAGCAAAGGAATGGTAGAGTCTAAATGCTATAGCTCAAAAGGAGGTCGGACACATTAATGAGAATATATAACGGAGTAACTGGTTAGCTTTCAGTTGAGGTTGGGGTTAGCTTTCTAGTCAACCATGCCCTCACTGTAGTCAACCATGCCCTCACATGTAGTCAACTCTGCCCTCATAGTCAAACATGCCCTCACTTGTAGTCAACTCTGCCCTCACTTGTAGTCAACTCTGCCCTCATAGTCAAACTGGCCATCACATGTAGTCAGCTCTGCCCTCACATGTAGTCAACTCTGCCCTCATAGTCAACCATGCCCTCACATGTAGTCAACTCTGCCCTCACTGTAGTCAACTCTGCCCTCACTTGTAGTCAACTCTGCCCTCACTTGTAGTCAACTCTGCCCTCATAGTCAAACTGGCCCTCACATGTAGTCAACTCTGCCCTCACATGTAGTCAACTCTGCCCTCATAGTCAACCATGCCCTCACTTGTAGTCAACTCTGCCCTCACTTGTAGTCAACTCTGCCCTCATAGTCAAACATGCCCTCACTTGTAGTCAACTCTGCCCTCACGTGTAGTCAACTCTGCCCTCATAGTCAAACATGCCCTCACTTGTAGTCAACTCTGCCCTCACGTGTAGTCAACTCTGCCCTCATAGTCAAACATGCCCTCACTTGTAGTCAACTCTGCCCTCACGTGTAGTCAACTCTGCCCTCATAGTCAAACATGCCCTCACTGTAGTCAACTCTGCCCTCACGTGTAGTCAACTCTGCCCTCATAGTCAAACATGCCCTCACTTGTAGTCAACTCTGCCCTCACGTGTAGTCAACTCTGCCCTCATAGTCAAACTGGCCCTCACATGTAGTCAGCTTTGCCCTCACAGTCCAACTAAAGATTTTTAAAATAGTGTAGATCCTTCTGGTTTGAATAGAATGACATGGTATTTGCACTAATATGTTCATTGGTAGTTGTAGTTTGTGCCGTCATGGTTTTTGTATTTTTGTGATTCCTTTTAGTATTTTTTTATTTATTTCAAAGTTCAAACAAGTGATTTGTCTTCTCTGTAAAATGTTTTTTTTTTTTGCCTTGCGGAGTAAATGTTACAGTTTAGGTTAGCTTCGCAAGGTATATCGTTTTGCCTTTATTTTGATATCCAAATTTTCCTTGAAGGACAAAAGTGGAAGTTTTGTGGATTTTTTTATATGGCCGCCATTTTGAATATTTAATGCGTTTGCTACTCGCACTTCTTAACCTGCTTGCCGCTTTACGCCTGGACGCTTACTTCCAATTTTGATCTCCGGCACGAACCTGTCTTTTGTCTATGCAATAAAGGTCATGAGTTGCACCGCTGTTAAAATTGGTCGAGATACAGCGTCTGGCGCAAGGGCATTATTTTATGTACTTTTGACTGTTCAAAACGCCATTTGGAACGTTGAGTATTATTATATTAAATAAAAACTTACGGTTATTCGTTTGGAGAAGTGTAAGTTGATATGCAAATGAGGTCAACTTTGACCGTCAATTATGCAAAAGCAAACACTTCACCTGAAAAAAAAATGTTTCCCACAAATGCATGAAGTCCTTATGTCATGTTCCATGTAAAATGTTTGCTGTAATGGTCTTGAAACGGTATAAATAGAATAAAATTACGGAGCACAAAACAGATGTACTTACCAGGACAAATACTTGTACTGAAGGGGACGCGCTGTTTGCACACTGAAGTCTTTATAAGTGTATATAACTACCTTTGAAGGCTATATCTTTCTAATTATATGAGATACAAAAATTAATTAAACTCGACAGCAAGATCTAATAGATCCCACGCCACAAGTTAGCGACGTTAATGATCCGATGCGTCAACATCACATGATGTTACAATTAATTTTTTAAGTCAAACTTGCCCTCATTTTTTGACAACTGAAAAATGATTGAATGCCCCGTTGCTAGGTAACAAGAGAAGGTTAATAAACCAAACTTAGTTTAGATTAATCCTCGTTGTTCGGGCATGTTAATCCATGGCAAAAACCGTTTAGAAAATGTTTTAAACTGTGGGTAAAAATGATTCGAAGGTCATATATTCTGAGCTGGCAGCTATGGAGTCAACGCTAAAAAATTCGTAGTAAATCAGGATTTTATCGTATTGACGCTTGCCTGACAGCGTTAGAAAGCACATGAATAGAGTGTCACGCAAAGTTACGTTTAAAGGTAACACAGCTTGTTTGTCTTCCTAAATAGCACAGTTGAAAATGAGAGTCAAACTTGCCCTCACATTCTATTTTTTATTGGTCATGAATTGTTAATGAGGCGTTCAAATGCAAATTTCAAAAAACTGTAGAAAATTCAGTTTTCGCTTCCCGAAAATAAAAGAGGATTTGTTTGAAAGGTAGTGATAGGAGCTTATCATTGACATTAAAAAAAGATGAAAAGGATAGAATAGCGGGCTGTGACGTCACTCCGAAAAACATCTATATGGCGGCTTCAATATGTGAAATTTAGTACAAATAATGAAAAATTCAGAACAAATTCAGGATATTCCCTTTCGAAGGAATTCTTTCACTACAACAAAGACAGGATGTGCATGCATCCAGTAAATGTGTTTTACTTCCTAACTTGTTTTGTTTTTGTTTGAGATTGTAGAGATTCTAAAGACCAAAACTTTTTATTTTTTACTTAAAAAATGACACAAATTATAGTTTTGCAAAGAAACGAAAGGTTTCATTTATTCCAATTGACGCTTAGCGAGATCAACGTACAGACATCGAAGAATGAGATAAATAATTGTAATAGAATTTGATGATTCATATCAGTATTTTGTGGGAAGCTAAAATGATGTAATTGTTTGTTTTTCAATTTTAGAGGATTTTTGACGTGGATCAACTGTAACATTAATAACTCATTACCGTTATCAGCTGCAGACTTCCAACTTAACCAAACATTATATAACTATACAGGTTTCTGATTTGCGTTTGCTAAGATACATATTGTTAAATAATACGTCAACCACAATGTTTTCCAAAACGCCTTTTTTTTTAATTTTTAGTCAAACTTGCCCTCATTTTAGTTGTTACAAAATTTCATCACAATCCCAAAAACGGGAGGTTAACATTCCAAAATACCTTAGATTCATTCGTTAATAAAGGTCTTTACTTGGTATGAAAATGGATCAAATTCCATACAATCTGCATTCATAACGTTAACAAATTTGCCCAGATCGGAAATACAGCTTTTTTCAAACACGTGTGTTTAGACATATGCTACTTGAAAAACATTAATATCTCTAAACATTTCTAGTGAATCTCTTAGATTTTTCACAGGCTTATTGCAGATGAAACGACAAATTTGTGTATTTTTTTTAAAGCCATTTACCAGTTTGTAGAAAGATATACATTGCAAGACGTTTTAGTCCTATAATCTGTCTAGTGAAATTAGAGTGTGTCCTTTTAATGTGGATATCTCCTTACCATTAAAACCTAAAAATGTTTCGTTTGGCAGAACTTTTCTACTCTAAACGCGCTTCTATGCTTCTAAATAACAACTCTCTCAGTTAAAGGATAACAATTGTAGCTTGGTTTAAAAAAATGGAAAAAAATCAAGAGTTGAGTCAAACCTGCCCTCATTTCGGACTTTTTCAGTTGCTGTAACTTGCGGCAAAATGATGGTTAGTTTGCCAAACACTGCTTAGATTCGTCGACTTGTCTAGATGTGTTTGCCGTAAATGCTTTGTTTCCGTAGAGCAAAACACCGAGGCGTAATAACCAAAAATCACCCTGATCAACTTTGCCCTCACATGCAATTTTTTTGGTGTCCAAACTTTAAAAAATCGTATAAAATTGTGATTGCTGCGGAATCAGCTGAAATCTTGTGAGAATATTTTTCTACTAGCCATGCTGACTGTTGAATTTTTTCAAGTCTTAACCATGTAACGATAACAAAATGGAAACTTTGTCAAACCTTGATACAGTACCTGGCGAATTTTTTTTGTCAAATGGATAAGGCCTAGTGTAGTTCTATATACCTTCACGGCATTTGCGTTCAAATTTACCATAGCTCTCCAACCGTTGCGGAGTTAAGCCATGGTTATCCCTGCATCATTAGAGAATCTTACTACACTGCTGGCCTCAAACTAACTCCTATTTTGGGCGATATTTAGTGGGATAACCTCAGTAGTCAACCTTGCCCTCTAACCAGAAATTCACAATTCAACTGAAAGGCATGATAGTCACTTTTTTACATTCCGTTTGGCTAAAATTATGCACGCATGCACAAACATGTTGCCTGGTAATTCACAAAGCATTCTGTCAAAACTCCGAAGTGTGTAGCCGAATTGAAATAGTCCATGGTGGGGTGAGGGCAAAGTTGACTGTGGAGGATGCTAATTAGGGTTAGCAGTTTATATAGTTAAATTTAGGCTTTAAACAACCCGAGAAGCTAGGTGGTATTCTGGTACGGCAGTCTATGTAAGCCTAAGCCTAGCTGAGGTCACGGGTTCAATTCTGAGTGTGGATTTTAGATTTTCTTTTTTACACTTAAAAAATTTATTGAAAATAAAATTCTAAGTGTCGACGTTACGTTATATAATTCTCAATAAGGTGTCCGACCTCCTAGGTCGACTCAGGCTACCCACAATCATGACCTTTTGCAGTTTCCTGAGATGTCCGCTATGATATCTGCGGCAGTGAAAAACGAAACTGTGGTAGAATTTGAACTTCAGAGTTCGCGTGTTATTGACATGCGCAGTAAACTGAAGATTTTATTCTTGTGGCTAATTGCAATGCAACGTTGACGAGAGCATTGCGAGACAAATTTCAGATAACATGCATGTTAAGGCCCGTTTACACATGCGATTTTTGATGCAATTTTTGTCGCGCTCTCCAATGCAACTTTTATCGCAAGTGTAAACTAGCGGCGATTTCTGTGCGATTTGGGTGCGACATTTGCTTTGATTTGTTGTGATTTTCCAAAAATCGACGCCACCGCTTGCATCGACAGGTTTCAAACATGTTCGAAACCTCTGCGATATCGCGCGACAAATCGCTCCCAAATCGCACTTAATAAATCGCCGCTAGTTTACACAGGCGATTTGGAGATGCAACATGCGCGCGACAAAAATTGCACCGAAAAGTGCGATAAAAATTGCACGAAAAAAAACCCCTGTGTAAACGGGCCTTTACACTTGTTATACGCGTGCAACTTATCTTGCACGCTGTGGTGCTGTTCAGACGTAACAATTTTACGTGCAACTTGTCTCGCAAAAAAAATTGTTGTCAGTTACACGCACGATTTTTACGTGTAACCTCGTGCAACTGAATTTTTGCTTTGTTTTTTAAGTTACACGAAAAGTTGAATCGTTTTCTAATTTCTGCAACAAATTTCTTCAAGTTGCACAACAAAAATACGTGTAACATGGCTCTTGCAACTTGTTTCGCCACAAGTCTTTCAGTCAACCAGTGGTAGATGCGTCACTCTTTAACCTAAGGTGGGGGTACACGTGAATTTGAATGAAATTTTAAGAGGTTTAAAGAAGGGATAAAAGAAAGGAAATGCTTTTTGGAACACCAACAGACAGTTGATACCCACTCAAGAGCACCCCAGGTTGCTAGTGGACTACAATCTCGGATGGAATAAAATGAGAAATAACACTTCCCCTCCCCCCGATTTAAAGATGGCGGATTCGCGCGAAAACCAAAACGCGCCATTTTCCCATCACTGAACTGGAGGGGTAAGGGGGAAATGTCCAAGATTGTAGCTTGGTGTCCGTCTATTAATTATTAACTCAGTATAAATTCTAATTTCAAAACTTTACTAAATCTTCCATATTGCTTATTTCTCTTAATTTACAAATCCTTGGAGAAAAACTATTTCCTCCCAAACATACCCAAAACTCACCCAAAAATTTACAAAACACCCCATATAAACATAGATTTATGAGATGAGCATAGACCGAATGCAAATATGGCCGTCCAACATTTTTTGTTTGGACAGGTTCTCAAGAAAAGAAAAGTAATTGAATAATACGGGGGGTGACAACTCTAAGAAGGCCTGTTTCGGGAGAAAAACAAAATTCTTCCGGGAATCGGGAGATTCGAAAAATTTTCGGGGAAACATGAGATAATGTTGTTAAAATGTCGGGAAGATATTCCAAATTTTAGGGACAACTTTCAGTTCCACACAGTATTGCTCAAACAGCGTTTGTTAGAGTTGTCACCCCCCGTAATAATGATAAAGATCAGGTCAAAATAAGTCATTGTGTGCATTCTTATTTTAGGAGAAGTAATACGCAATCAAATTTTGGGAAAAACACGAAAGCGAGGCTAGTTCATACAAATGCTTAAAATTTCAGTGAGCCATAACTTTGCAACCGTTAAACCAAAAACACTCAAACTTTGCAAGATGATACACTTAGCAGCACTTGTTTACGCACAGGGAGCAGAGGAGCCAAATTTGACCTTTACGCGTTCGGTCTTCGATCTGTTGTTTACGAGTCTGTTTTTCGTCCCAGCGGGACCCCACGCGTAATCGGAGCTTTCCGTTGGGTAACCGCAGATTGCTGACTGTGGGCGCCACAAAATCGTTACGCAGTAATAAGAGTCTCTTTTTCTTCTCGGCACTTCGTGCCTCGCTCGGAAAGCTTACGCTTTCCGGAAAGCGCCGATCACGCTTGGGGTCCCGCTGGGGAAAAAACTCGAAAACAACAGATCGAATAACGCAAGACACAGCGCGCGTATAAAGCTCAAAGATCGAACGCGTATTACATGTAGGTCAAATTTGGCTCCTCTGCTCCCTGTGATTTGCATTCGGTGTATAGAGTTTTTGGATTGCTTGAAACGTGAACGAGTTATTTCCATTAAATAGCCATGTCAAGTGGCTTAATACGATTTATTTTTTAGACAAGTTGCATGGCAGTTGTAACTTGTAACATTGTTCGCGCAACTTAAACAATGTTTTTACGAGACAAGTCGCAAGAAAATGTGTTATATCAGCTTTGCTCCGCTGTGTTTGTATTACTATTTTTGGCTGATCAGATCTTCTATAGATCCTACGTCCTCTAGCAGCATTTTCGTTCGCGATCCTTTGCTCCTTGTTCTACCAAAACAGTAACACAGGTGGGTCGAAAAAAGGAGGGAATACAGAAAGATCCGATTTACCTTGCTAATAAACTAAATATTGAAGAGATGATAAAGGGAAAGAAGTCGGATGGAAAGGAACGGGACGAATAGAAGAGGGGTGTTTCATGCTGAATTTCATGAACAACTTGCCACGCTTGAAGTCACGCATTGAAATAACTAATTAATTCTCTCCTTGACAACAATATGTTTGTCACGCAAGACTTACATGCATTGGAATCAGTTCGTGCCAGTGATGAACCATGTTTGAAATTGACCTTCAAGAGATGACTTTCCTTCATTCATTTCATCTTATACAGCTCTAGAGAGATCAAGAGAGAACTGATTACCTTTCCGGAAATAGGTAGGTCTATTTTCTTGCCTCCAGAGTCAAATTAATCGATTCTAGATTCCTAGACTACGAGCAGTCTCTCATTCCCAGCTTTGTCCGTCGAGCGAAAAACAAAAAAAACACACGAACGGCCGCGCGAAACTGGGGGTTTCGCGCGGCCATTATCCGCTCGTTAATGTTGTTTCGTTTCTCGCTAAACGGACTAAGCTGCTTGAGTTTACTAGATTCCCTGCTTGTTCACTTTGATTATCGCTCCGGAGTCAACTTGACAGGCTTGATGTAAGCAACAGTATGTCTGAATTATATTACAATCGTTTGACATGAGACGTCACTACCGTCTAATCAATTCTATATTACGCTAATTTAAAATAGTCAACGCGAAATGATTAAGTATATGCTTTCCCACTGCGCAGCGTACTAATGAGCTCCAGTGTAAAAAGCACAAGCAGAACATTGAACTCGACAAAGATTCCTCTTTTCGAATAACAAAAATATCTATATTGGCTTTGTTTGTACAAGACACGTAAGTTTCTGTCAAAGCACTCAGTCTCCAAGTAACTGCTCAGGTTAATCAAATGAATTGCTATTTACATAACAACGGCCAATTAAATCAGTTGTTCTTGGGGTTAAAAGTACATTGTGTTTCCTTGTTTGGCAAGCAGTTGTATTCGGCGGTGTTTTATTATGCCAGTGACACTCACCACGGGAAAATTCAAAGCTATTCAATATCTTGGGTCATTGAAGATTTTAATGAAGCTGCATCTCTGAACTCATCCCAACTTTCTTTGTTATCTCAGCTTTTTTATGTGCATTTGGTCCTATAAATGTTTGTACCCGGAGGGAATTCTAAAAACGTTAACACTATTCATATAAAAACTATTTTAAAATCAGTATTCAAGTTTTTCTGTACTGGTTGGTGTTTGTTTTTAATTTATTTCATAAGTAGAAATTTTTTACTTCAATCGCGAAAATCGTAGCCGATGTAAACAGGTAACTGGGGCTAAAATAAACATTATTCCTTCATTAGAAAGATTGAGGAATGATAAAATACTAAACATTTGTCTTTTGTGTTTCAGAACATGGCAAAAAAAATAGCAAAGAGCAAGTCCACACCGTCTTTGAGAAATTCCAAAGTCGCCGCCGAAGCCAGTAAAGGGAATGAGGGACTCCTGGTGCAAAATGCCAGTAAACAAGGCACGCTACAAACGAACGCCTTTCAAAAGAAACGCAAAATCGAGCTCTTCATAGAGTGTACGGATCTTGTACAGCTTGACACGTTTTCTCGGAGCGATCCTATGTGTGTTCTGCATGTGAAACGGCTGGGGCAATGGATGGAATACGGGAGAACAGAATCCATACCAAATTGCCTGCACCCAAAGGTACTTTCATTTTAGCAAATGTAGTCACTTAATTTACCATGTATTTAATTAATTGAGCTTTTCCATACCTCATTTGTGTAGAAGGACTCGTCTATGTTTTATTCCGATTAACATATATGAACACTATTGCCCAAAATTATAAACAGTTTGTTATCGCGGAAAATGATGAATTTCATCAGTTTTCGTGGAAAGGCCGCTCGCTCCATGGTATTTCGTAGCATTGCGGCATTTTGGCGATTTTGATTTACTTTTAGTAAACTGTTTTTACCTTTCTTTTACATGTAATAAATAAATATTAAGCGACTGTGCTTTATCGCAAAAACCACAATAATTTATGTCAAGAAAAATTTTCTTCAATAAAATAACATTAATTGACCTTGTTTGGAAGATCGTGTGATTCTTTTTCAACTGGGTCTGCGATATAAATCTTTTTTTTGCTAATGACCTATCGCATCTGTAACTTTAATAAAAAAGAACAATTATAGGCACTTTCCATGATTGCGAAAAGAACAATAGGCTAAAAGGCTTTAAACGGTTACAAAGACAACGGATGCTGCATGAAAATTATTTGAAGCGGTTATGTAAACGTTAAATGCATGATGTTTATTATTTTTCAAAGAGCTATTTAATTTTGCGTTTTTCTGCCAGTCTATGCGTCAATATATACAATAATTATTTAACATATATCAACATATCTCACTTTTTTTCAGTGCATCGTGAATCTTTTTTTTTTTTTTTTTTCTGATAACGCTGTTCAACACATTTTATTGTTCTTGACGATAAATTAAAAGAGGCTAGGAAGTAAGCGAAATTAATGTAGTCTGACTAAGAAAAATATATATATATTTATTAATCCAGGCTTTTTTTTAATTTTAAACATTTACACCTGCTCATTTAAAATTTAAAATGTTAGAATAAAAAACTGGAACAAAATGTGAACTCCAAAATGATCATGTTAGGGAAGTGTAAAATAACTGAAATTATATAACGGATCAGTCGCGGCTCTTAAATATAAAAAAATCAGTGTAATTTTGTAACGAAGTTGAAAACGAAACAGTGCTAGATAAAGAAAACACTGCTGAGGAGCTTCCATTTGAATGGTCGCACTTATGTTTCCTTCCTAATGGTTTTATTTGTTGATTATTTATCTTGCGGCGGTACTATATTTTCGAACGTAGTTTTTTTCAGCATAGGAAATCTCTTTGAGACGCACGCCAATTTTTCTTTGAAACGCGCACCAGTTTTTTGCTTCTCGGCCAAGGTCATGTTTTTAAAAAAAAAACCCGAGTGAACAAAATCCGAAATCTTCGCCAATCAGTAGACTAGTCTTGCTGGTTCACAGTTTATTTAATATCACCAGTTAGGCGGGTTTTTTTATCTTATCAAATAAACTGTCGCTTTGAGGTTGCTATGTATTCTTCAAGTAATTATGAAAAGTAATTATGTTCAGTGTTATAGAGCAGTTTTCAATTGAGTGTCGAAAGTAATTACACAATTGCTTTGGTTTTGCATTGCTACGCTTTGTGATTGGCTAAAAAATCTCGCGCCACTTTCTCGACCAATCAGAAGTAAAACCAAAACCAATCCTGACTTGCTCGCACGCGTTTTCCCGCGCTTGGCGCCGCCGACATGTAATTGCTCCGAGCTCTGATTGGTTCATTGGATTGTTTTTGACTGCTGTGATTGGTCAGAGTTATTACTTTGGTTTTGGTTTTACGACACTCAATTGAAAACTGCTCTATATCTGTGGCTTGAATCACAACTGCATGAGTATGTAATTCCCCTACGAGAGATCGATGTTCGCAAGCGAATGTTAGACCATTTTAGACGGTATAATATGTGCTGTATTTCGGTGCCTTGTAGCGCCGAGACTCCAGTCGGAAATGACAAAAAGCTTAAATGTAAACATAGAAAAATGTCTATTTGATACACCTGTTGGATTGTAAGATTTCGTGTAAACAAATCTATTTTTTTCGGCCTCCAAAGCCGAAGCGAAGGGCCAAACGAGGTGTAAAATTATGAAGGCATAGTACAGTTGGAATATCTTGAAGCATCTTTGACAAAAGAAAAGCCCTGTGAAGGCTGAAAATACTGAGTGTTTGGTCAATCAATGATAGACGCATTGAATTTGAATTCCTTAAAATTTCGTGAAGTTTGACCCTTTGTGGGGCAATCCGAAATATGGCTGTTATATTTTGTATTGGTGCGACGCAAAAAATCTTCGGATGAGAAATCCTTAGTTTTCAATGAAGTTTATATAATAAACCCAAGTACCAAACTCCCTGATTCCCGCGGGCAACATTCTCAACACGTCCTCTGAAAGTAACTACTCCTTGAGAGAAGACACTTCACTAAACTAACAATAAAACTTGACATTTGCTTAGTGCAAGTTATATATGAAAGCACCGAACCGCCGAAAGAGAGCTACACGACTCCAAACATAGTTTGACTCCGATGAAATGATGTCGAGTGCTGCAAAAGAAAAAAAAGAAGAGGCCTGAACATGCAAACCCCGAACACTATTTTTACTTAACATGTATTTTTGTAAAATCACCCATTATCAGCGTTTTGGCAACCACCGTGAAAACGAATAGTAAAAGCAAGTAAAACGCGACCCATCACTTACGTTCGAAGGCTCTACCGACAGTTTATTAAAGTAGAGCAGGACTTCAAGGCTTTAGCAAACTTGAAGTGAAAAGCTAATTCCGCTTGAGTACTACAACTGCACCAATCCCATGTTTGTTCCACTGAGGCGATCAGAAAGTGAGGAGCGAAGGATAGGCGACGTGCGAGGGGACTGGTCATCGATTGCGAGTGCTGACGTGGGGGGGGGGGGGGGGGGGGGGGGGTGGGGGGGGGGGGTGGATTAGAAGCGGAAGAGCGGGACGAACGCCTGGGACAGGTTACCATATTCCAGTGCGAACTTATAGTATCGGTTGCTGCTTATTCATGTTACAGACGCCCGCTACTTTACACTCTCCCCCTTCTCCAAATTTGATGACAGCAACATAAGTACGCGCATCGTTACAAATGTTTGCCCGTTTGGTTTCATGAATATGAATACATGAAGTCATATATATGTGTGTACTACGTATGAAACATGAGTGAAATTTGTAATCTTCGCAGTGTTCTTTCAGCTTGAGCAGTTAAAAAAGCAACCTGAAAAAAATTCGGGCTTGAACGAGATTCGAACCCATGACGTTGTTATACCGGTGCAGTGCTAAGGTTATGGCCGGTTGTTATTTCAACTGTTTAAGTTGATAGCACACCGCGAGGATCAAATAATTCACCCGTTTGTTTACAGTTTTTGAAGGTTATCTTTAGTAGTTTTCCACTGGATAAAACCTCCACAATAGCTGCTTTGTCAGCAACCAAAAAAGGAAACTGTAAACATACATTTATTTTAGCAGTAGTGGTGGGGAGATGTTTTAAAAAACTCTGACTCTCCTAACCATTCTGATTGATAAAGCATTGATATTACGAGGAGAAATTTGATGCTGATCACTACTGGGAGCTTAAAGGGTTGAATAGCTCATCCTGATTGTTTTATTTATTTGGATTTCTTTCTTTTAGTTTGTAGAAACGTTTATCATCGAAGCCAACACGACAGTGTATCCAAGACTTCGCTTTTCAGTTTTCGACCTGGCGAACTTCACCTCCAAGGACCTCCGTAAACACGACTTTATTGGCTCCCTAGAAATCGAACTAGAAAATATTTTAGAATCGGATAATGGTTCCTTAATAAGAACGCTAAGGCTCCCAGGGGATGTCAAATCGCGTGGTTATATTCACGTGTACTTTGAGGATGTTAAGGATAGTAGGACAAATGTCAGACTTCATTTTGGGGCCACGAATCTGGCGAAGAAAGGACTTTTTGGGAAATGCGATGCATTTTTTGAAGTAAGTCGACTGCTTTCCAAGCCGGATCACTTTCATACAGTGTACAGATCTGAAGTGGTAACGAGAACGGCATCTCCAAAGTAAGTTGAATTAATGTTTACCCTTAATTAGCCTTCGTAGCTGGCGGGATCGCCCGTGCGAGCAAAGTTTTGGGCAGCGCGACAAAAGCATTTTGGCGGTAATTTCCCCCCCGGGAGGGAGGGGAGGATGTTTCATTCGAAAATGACCTTTATCTATATCATAGATGCCGGATAGAAAAATCTGCTGACAAGAACAAGTTTTCGCAAAGAATTGGTATGTGCACCACCTCTTAGGGGCAAAAATTAATGCCAGCCACATCAACAAATTTAAATGGGCTTCAGGCACATTTTAGGTTCTCCTTTCAAAATATCTAACGCTCAACCCCGTCAGTTTTATATGGGAGCCTACCTCTTCCCCGGGGGGTAATGTCCTCCCCATTCTTCCCGCGATTTCGCTGCTCGTACACGTGGCTCCACCGCCACGAGCTAAAACTTCGCTCTCGCACCAATGATCCCGCCAGCTACGCCAGCTAAATATCCCGGGGTACTCTTGTCAGTCTTATCAGTACGTGACTACAATGGTACTTCTCTTCAACGGCCAACCGGCCAACCCAACGAGGGAGGCGCAGTGATCTAGTGGTTAGTCAGTCGGACTTTACCTGAAGATCGTTAATTTGCAAGGCACTAAACCAAAATTAAAATTCAAGTAAATTCCCAAATTTCGTTTTGTAAAACTGGCTGAAAAAGAAACAAGGCCATTGAAAAGTACTGTTGTTAAGCTTTCAATTGAATGGTCACAGTGTATGATTTCGACGTGAACTTCGATTTTGAAGCCACACCTGTGATCATGTGAACCCCTCACACCTGGGATAACTACCCAGCCCTACTTGGCAGGACCGTAATTAAGTGGTTTATGCTTCTTTGACGTCTGTGCTACATTTAAGAAGTATACTGTCGAATTACTCACGAGCGATGGTTTTCTTAATTCGTCAGGTGGGCACCGTTTGATATCAGCCTACAGAAGCTATGTAATGACAGTGTGGATGGACAGCTTATGCTATCTTGCTGGCATTTCTCATGCAGTGGTAACCACTCCATAGTAGGGGAGGCGAGGTTACCCTTAAGCTGTCTTCTTAAGAGGTACTGACGAAACCTTCACAAACACCATGTTAGGCACTTTGAAATACAAGGATTTTTATAATATCTCGACACATGTGCAGATATCAATTTTATCTTCACTGTGAAGAGTGAAGATATCAATGTCTTCACGTTAGCTTCCATGTTTGCCCTTAATTAAATATCAAACGAGCTGAAAGGTGTTTCTCTACAATCGAAACATCTGCGTATCTTCCTCGAAAATCTTCGGAACATTTCGAGCGCACTCGAGGATAAATTTCTCTCTGTGTACCATGTATTGCAAATATGACACATTGTTACACTCTTCTGATCGCGCGCTATATAGGAATAGTTTTAGGAGAAGATTACTGTCCTATAATAAACAATTTATTCAGCGAAAAGTTGTGTAATACGGCTGGGCATTTTAACTCGTCAGTTTTTATTTTTTTTCTCGCCTAAAGGCTCGAAAAAATAAAAACTGACTCGTAAAAATACTCAGCCGTATTACACAACTTCACGCTGAATAACCTCCACTATTAACACAAACAGGACCCATTATTGCCAACGAGCCAGCCGAGCGAAGACGCGAGGCTGGCGAGGCGGCAGAGAATAGTGCCGCGCGAGGAAGTGCAAAGGCAGAAAAATTCTCGATCGAGCCTGAAAAAGTGTAAGGTAATGTAATGTAGACTTTGGTTTGAGCCAATTGCAAGGCGGGAACTATTAGAGCCAATGAAAAGACGTGTTATTGCCACACCAAGAACCCGTTGCCTAGCACGTGACCAAAATCTTCCTGAAGTGAAATTCTTGAAATTACAAACTGATTTTAAAAAGATTTTGCACATATCGCATGTTTTAAACTCCTAAAATAATGTCAGCGTCAGAATCTTCATTTTAATTAACGTGTTTCGTTGCAACAATTCCCTTCCAAACAAAGCATCGTGAACGGCTCGCTTTTTTAGGTATTTGTTCAAGCGTAAAATATGCAACTTTGTTTGTCTAGACAAACCGTCGCGCTTCTTCACACACAAACAAGGGAAATTCGTTCTGTCGAGCAAACTGACGATAATTCGAACGAATGAAAAGGCTTAACAACCGGCACTAAACAAGTTTTTGTACAAAATAAATCTTGATTACACGTGCAGAAACATGAAGGCGGTAACGCAACGGACTTGCATGTTTCACGCTTGAACAAACACGTAAAAGGGTTAGCCTTTGAACAAGAATTCTCCATTTCAACTTTTGCAGCACGCTTCATATTTCCAAACCTTTTTCTACTCGTTCTACTCATTTTAAAACGTTTTCAATAGCTTTTAAAACGTTTCTTGGCTGCTTTATTGTCTGATATGAAATGTTTACTACAACATTACAGCGATTTTGATTTCAGTTAGCCGATCAAAGCATGACATTTTTTATTTCTTCGGTGAGTGTGGTCAAAGGGCCACCAAACTGTCAAAAACATAATTCCGTTGCCACACAAATCAAAATCATTTCCTCGTTGGCACTCTATCGATAGGTATCCCTAGTTTTAATTTAGATGACGTCCTCTTTGAAGTCGTTTTTTATTCGCGACACGTCGCCTCACAAATTCCTTAAAGATTTGTTTAAATGTGTTTCTTACAATTTACATTGTACAATTTAATTCTCTCAACAGAACAGTTAGGCAACTGGATATAGCGAATCCAAGAAAACAGAATAAAAATAAACGAAATTCAAACTCAGGCACGCTGCGCATTCTTCATTGTCATGTGGACACACAATTTAGTCTCATTGATTACGTCAGAGGTAACTGCGTCATCAGAATGGTGTGTGCTGTTGACTTCACAATGTCCAACGGACAACCGCTGACCAAGGACTCTCTGCACAACGCGGACGAGGAGAAGGCAAGTGCCAGAAGGGTTAGAAAATACTAATCTCTATCGCAATCCCGCAAGAATATCTAGGATATATTGTATTATATAGTTTTTAAGTAATGATCCGCATAAGAAGGATAGCGCCAACGGCAATGGAATGTCAAACACGCTGGAATGTGAAGAATTTAGTGATCTCATTGGCCTAGACTCAAAAACCGCTAAAAAGTTAAGGTTCAAGGTGCATTTTGTCTATTTTTTTTTAAGGTTTCAAGTAATTTGAGACCCAATCGCACAACATACAATTTTTAAAAGAAATTGTATTTGGGGAACTTCATCAAAGAAGCAAAATTATTAGCTATTGTCTTCTGCTATTCTAATTGGTTAAGCAGGAACATTTCCTAAAATTTATTTGACGCAAATGGATTTTCTTTATTTTTATAATGAAATATAATTATTAACCATCAGGTCCTCCTCTATTCTTGAAATCAAAGATATTCTATGTGGGAAAGAGCCAATGCCGCAGAACAATGAAGTTTACTATCGTTCTTATGTGGAACAATACTTAATTTTATAGAGCGTTTGCGTGTGACGTCACGGCGGCCATATTGGTATCCCAAAACAATGAAATGGCGACAATATTGGTGTCCTAAACGAATCCTATGGGACTTTAGCTCTATTCTTATTCAAACATTTCCTATTGTTATAGCACTAAAATATGGCCGCCGGTCACGTGAGTGAAAACACTCTACAGTACAGAGTTTTTCATTTGAGTGAAGTAAAATAGTTTTCAGTATACTTATTTTTTTATCCTTAGACTACACATGGGTTTATACCAGTGGTTACTTTTGTATCCGCTAATCCATTTCGTAGGATAAATAAATAAAGATTATTAAAACCAAAACCAAAGCAATTAATCTGGCCAATCACAACAAAGGGAGACAATCCAATGAACCAATCAGAACTCGAAAAAATACATGTAGCGGGCGCCAAGCGCGGGAAAACGCGTACGAGCAATTTGCGATTAGTTTTGGTTTTGCTTCTGATTTTAAAATTGAGAAAGTGGTGCGAGATATTTTAGCAAATCACAATGAGCTACAATGGGTACCAATGAAAAACCAAAGCAATCATGAAATTACTATCGACACTTCACCGCGAAAACTGCTCTCACTCGTGTAATACTACTTTTAGTAATTTTTTTGCTAAAAGTGGTAAATGAAGTCTATAAGGTATATTCTACATTTCGTCATCTACACGTGTTCGTATCACGTGTCTGAGTTCAAACACTGCACTGTTAAAGTGCGATCACGTTATACAAAAACGCTTGTCACGTGGTACAGACAAAAGAACCACGTGAGGTGTTTGAAAAAGACTCGTGGTATCACGATCGTTACTCTGAACGCGGCCAAACAAATCTTGGATGTCGCGGTTTACTGAAAAGAGTGGTTGGCCAAAATCTTTAATGTTAGGGCACAGGCTTACCCGTCATCCTCTGTTTGTGTGGTGTCCTGTGCATCTGTAATGGCCGTATCGGTTTACAAAACTAGACTACTAAAGGCGAAATTTAGGGCTCTTAAAACTGATGAAAATTAACTAAAAACTCTCAAAATCATTGCCAAGTTGTTGCACTTTGTTTTTCTATGTTTATTTTGCCGATTTGTCGCTCGCGGTATTTTCACAAAATAACGGTTCGACTCGCTCAATAGTAGAGAAAGAGAACATGGTGCAACGCCGTGCGACGATGTGTTATGTTAACGCACGGGTAAAATTACTTGGCTGACTTAATACCTCTCGTTTTACATCTAGAACGAGTATGCCCAGACCCTGAAGACTATTGGGAAGGTATTAACAAGCTTTGAGCAGGATAAGAAAATCCCAGCTTACGGCTTTGGCGCTCAGGCTTCCTCGACTGGTTCATTGCCTTATATTTTTGCTCTTGACAGCGAAGGAGGACAATTTGAGCTGGAGAACATAGATGTGAGTTGTAACACTGGGAAATTTAAATCATACATCTACATTTCAGTACATTTTTACATACTACTTGTTTGTCTAGTTATGAGGACCTGTTCACTATTTATTTTTTACAAAGATAAAAGCTATTGTATAAATATTTTAGTATCTTCGGGACCAAGTGAACAGTCCGTAATAGAGAGTTGTCCATATTATGGAGGTGTCGGTAAGCAGAAGGTCCGAGGTCGCTCGCCACGATCGTAATTAATAATTAATTAATTTAATTAAACTTTATTTTTATCAGGCTACAATCTGGTCGACCAGTTCTGACTAACGGAAGTCGCGCCGGTGGATGAAGCAAAGTTAGTTAAATCTCTACCGTTTGTAGTGAATTCATTGTATAGTTAATGATCTTATTTTTTTTTTCAGACTGTTATTGACGCCTACTGGAAACGACTGGAAGATGTTAAGTTAGGTGGACCTACTTATCTCGCGCCCGTCATCCAACAAATAGCGGCATACGCCGAAAAAGAAGTTTCCCAGTGTTCACAGCACTACACAATAGGACTTGTTATTGTTGATGGCATCGTTAATGATGTTGACAGTTTGATTGACAAGTTAATTGATGTCGGGAATCTACCACTTTCTATTGTAGTTGTGGGCGTCGGACCCGCTAATTTTAGATTAATGGTGAGAAACGTATTCACGATGTTTGTTTTTGTTTTTCAATTGAGATATTATACAGATATTATATTATGCACCAAGAAGCCTGCAGAACGGACCATGGTGTAAGTTAACTTTGTGTTATGACACCAATAGTGCGAGAAGTAAGTTAACTTAAATTAGAAGGGGGAAGGAACAAGCAATATAACTTGCAAAGGACAGGAGCCCTAAGAAAAGCTTCATCATAGTACGTACTGTGCAAGATTTAGATTGACACGACCATCTGGCAGTAGATGAACATGTACACACTGCGTACCTATTTTTATGGGATGAAACGGTAACAAAGTCTCACTGTCATGTTGTTGTTGTTGTTGCTTAGGATGAATTGTTTTCAAAAAACAGACGACAACTGAGATCAAAAGATGGAAAGACATTGACACGGAACAACACGGATTTTTTGTCACTGAGAAGACACGCCACAAATCCAGGAGTGAACGATTCAATGGTACGTTCTTATGACAACCGAATGACGTTTCCTTGTAGTGCGGGCCAAGTTTGTGTTACAAGTCGGTTTCAATGTCGCGTGCAATTCTTGTTTTGAGACAAGACACAGACACCAGTTGTGAAAAGTCTCAAAACTGAGCTCGAACTTGATTCGCGATACGAATAGACGTTGATAGTTTTCGGTTGATTGTGTTGTTCGCGTTTTGGGTTGGCTTGGTTTGTCACATCAGTTTGCAAGCAGCTTTGAACTTAGTTAAAACGTTTCAGCATGCTGTTCAATAATTATCAACCGTTTTGAAGAAGGGTTCTTTTGGGACACTAAAACCAGTTCATCTCAACCCTACACTGAGTGGTCCCGCCGTCAGAACACGTTATCTATCCAAGGTTTAATGCTACATGTTCTCCCAGCACTGATGCATTTTTATAGGTGCTTCTTATGTGGTTTGTTGAAGGTGTTCAACGTCAGTTTGAAAGAAATGAGTGTTAACCGCGCGGAAAGTTGATGCAGTGCCAACCTTGTTCCCAGGGACTCTCATCTTCCCGCCCCCTGGAGCGAAGCGGGAAGAGGAGAACCCTAGGAACGAAGTTAATTCAGTGTAACATGGGTGCGCGGACAATTTCTGCGCAATTTTCGCGTTACCAACACGTTTCGAGTTTTTAAATCACCTAAAAAATTTGTAACGCTTCTAATCTAACAATGATGCCTTAAAATGAGTTATCGAGACAATTTCCTAACATATTGTCATTCTTTCTTATCCTTAGGCCCGAGAAGTCTTTGCCAATATCTCACAGCAAATTGTGACATTTTTTAAATCAAAAGGAATTGTTCCCAACCTTCCAACGAAAATGAACGCTATGCAAGCCTGGGACGACTGCAACAATACTACGGATCTAACTTCGAGTAGGCCCTCTTCTCCACGCGTGCGTCGTATTTCTCAGCATGTCTCAGCGAGATGTCCCACGTGTGGGCACGTTATTGAGCGTGACGGATTTGACAAGCTTTCAGTGTAATGCAGTTAACGTTTGAGACTGGCAGTAGAGAGCAAAGCTTTGACAGTGTGAATGAATATATTTGTATCGTTCTAGCGAGTATTTTATAATAAAAATTTTGGTATCTTTATACGGGACAACGGTAATCGACCAAGTGACTGTGCATGTTTCAGTTTATGCTTGTCGACTGAGATCCAGTTGCACTTTCATCCTTTGTAATTTAAACAGCTTCTAAAGGCCCAGTATCACCTATTCGGCTTTGCGGTCGTTTGTTTTTGTTTTCAAATGACGTGCTCGCTCGTGATTGGCTCTTTCGGGAATTTTCGACTGCGTTAAATTCAATCGTCGAGGCATTGGGCGCGCAATGCATTTTGGGTGATACTAGGCCTTTAATATCATCCTTTGAACTTAATCCACAACCGCAAAAGTTATAATTTCCTTGTTCCGCATAACATAGAGCACCACAAGAAAATACTGCTCAGTCGCCTTCATTTGGTCACATTTATTTACATCGCACCCTGTACACTGGCCTACCTCATTTCATCTAATTATACTGCAGTACCATCTTATTTTATTCCCGAGTTAATACTCAGTTTGTTGATCAGATTCTTATCAATTATCATGTACCTTGTGACTGCCTCACACCATCATACATATCATTGTTTAGATCCATTTCTCGATCATATTATTATCGATTATTTACATTATATTATGTACACGGTGGCTGCCTCACTCAACCTAATTACACTGCAAAATTCATCTCCAAACATCCGGCTGTATTAGGACCATCTAAAATAGGTTCCACCTCTCCTTTGTCACCAGCCTCTTGTCTTGTCTCGGCCTCTCGTAGCAAGCGGGGGCCTGAGACGGCGATTCCCACTGCACCAGTTGGAGCCGTGAGGAGAATGGACAACACGGCTATGGTCAGGATCTGCAGTGTGTTCCACATAAGAAGTTAATACTAAATATGGAGGATGGATAAGCGACGCTTGCAGAGAGAGTTTTGTCTGTCTTAAAAACGAGCTCAATCCATAACTGCCAATCAGAAGTACGGTTTTAGTGAAATAATTTTATATCTGTATCTAAGCCCTTATCGATTTTCAGACCAAAATGTGTGATTTCCCCTACCTGTTAACAGACCAAACACTTAAAATATTCCCCATCTTACGCCAAAATAGCAACAGACACCGTGCTTAACGATATACATACAAGGCTATAAAATATAACATTTTGAAAACTTAATGAAAACCGAATGTTTTCGACTACTGTCCTCACCAAAGCTTGGTTCCCACTAGCGACGAAAGCGGAAACGTAAGCGGAATCAGTATCGCACGAAACTTACGATCTAGTTGAAATCAAAGCGACGGAAGCGGAAGCGGAATCGAAAGAAAAAGGAAAACAGCTGATCCTTCCGATTCCGTCGTGCTTCCCATTCCGATTGCGACTCCGTTTTTTTTTTATTTCCACCAGAACTTAAGGCTCCGCTTCCGATTACGTCGCCATTGGGAACTACATGTAAGCTCAAAGCGTCCACTCGCCGGATCTGCGGACTTATGTGCTACCGATGCTGTGTTAACGCGCTATGGGAAAATCAGTGCTACATTGTACTTAAGATTGCGTTGGGAAAATAGATAAATAATATCCATTTGTAAGATCAGGTCGGCCTCTTCGGCTTACTAGCAGCCTGGACCCAAGGGGTTCTCTTCCTCTCGCAGACGAACGTGAAGTGCGCGTTTAAGAACCCGGGGATGATTTGTAGTGTCGGCTGCCTTTTGAGGACGCCATGAATTGGCGCCAAAACTCTGAATGAGCAGGAAGAGAACGTTTGGCTTTTAAGTGCATGTAGATTAAATTACCTGAATTCCGAGTTCTTCCTGACGCATTCCAGCAAAACCTCGTTCACGGGCGACGTCCAGTGACACTGAACCTATGGCGGCCTAGAAACAAGACAGTTACATAACTGAGTTAAATCCCTTTCCCACCACAAGTATCTTCTAAAAAGCTGTCTTTCCGAGAGTATTTGTTGTGGATAATAGAAAATTTGTCAAAACTTTCAGCAGGTACGTTTGCAAAAAAAAAATTTGTCAAATATCCGTGAAGACAGGATTCTTCGTTGACGTGTTTGGTATTTTATTTTTACAGTGGTGGATCTTGGGTAGAATCCAGAGGCCATGTTTTCTTAGTCTAAAATGTCTGACGCTTTCTCGCCCTACCCCTGTGGGCACCGGCAAGACATGGGGGAGGGGGTAGGGGGTAGGGGGTAGGGTGAGAAAGCGGCTGACATTTCAGACTTGGATCCCCCTATTTTGGGCCTGGTTTCTTTCTCCTCCTCCGCATAGGAGCAAGCCAGGATCCGCCAAAGGAAAGAAGGAAGGAAGGATTAATTTGCATATTTGCCAGTCTGCTATAACTCGTTCATTACGCTTCGCCTATTCACGAGTTAAAAACGGGTATTGGGGGGGGGGAGGGGGGGGGGGGGGGGGGGGGGGGGGGGGGGGGGGGGGGGGGGGGGGGGGGGGGGGGGGGGGGGGGGGGGCTTGATGCATGGCTTAACCGGTTCTATGCTTTTAGAAGCTATTTCAACAGTCAACTGCCATACAACCCTAGTGCATCATAAGGAACATCCTTACCTGGACTGTGGCTTTTGGCGACCAAGCAATGGCCACAAATATCTTGTCTTTGATACTAAGATTGTTTCCAGATACCACGAAGAAGGTCACAATCAGTCTTACGACCATGGCTACGGTAAGCAAACCAAAAGCTTTGCCTGTAAAGCGACAACATCATATGCAGAAATTATTACTTTTATTTATTTAATTATTTACATATGTATTTATTTATTTATATATATATATTTATTTATATATATGTTATAGCATACAATTGGTGTGCAAAAGGTCATAGGTGTGATTCCGGTCAGGTAAGAGCAACTGGGAGAAAGAAATGTATCAATGTACGGTGACTGTTGCTGCCGCATATTTTTGATTAAATATTGTTTCTCCTTTTGTATTTTTTTGTCTACGGAATGTTCGTCACGCGTGTATTTTTTAGGTTACTCATTTATATCCTGTAATTACTCTGTTAGATTTTTTTGCATAATTTCGCCTTTGTTTCAAGTTTCGTTTAAATAGTTTGCCGTTAGTTTTTCCAGTACTCGTCTTGTCAAACCGCAATCTGCCGTTTATAATATCGCTTCATTGTCGTTTACTTTCGTGTTCCTGGAAGGAAACAACGTTTGTAAGTGTCGTTTTTGCATCGTCTATCCCTATTCATTTTCTTGTTCATTTCGTTTAATTTCAGCTCTTTTTATGGTCAACTGTAACGCGCATTTGTTTACATTTTCATCTTGTAGCAACCGTTTTCTCACGTACCGATAATAAAACTTTCCTCGTTTTGGCCCCCACAGTGACTGTACTCAGATTTTTTTTCTTTGTCCCAGTCACTCGTCACATGATGAACATTGCATCTTTCTCATTTCACTACCGTGCTTAACATTTAACCATTTTTCTTCATTTATCACAACAGGCATACATGTAGTAGATTTCCAATGAAGCACAGGTGATTAGCATATCACATACCAATGAGTGTACTGTCCATGTATTCAATGCTCACTTCAGCACCTATTAAACCAAACAGTAGAGGCTGAAAGAATTCCCACACAATTGCCATAGCTTCAGCAATGGGAGCCTGAAAGAAACAAAAGCATACCTTGGGCTCAGATATACATTTTTTGTATAACAACATCAAAATAACATTATTAACATCCCTTAAAGGCCCACCTTCACCAAAAGATGTTGCGGTCGTTTGTTTTTGTTTTGAAATGCTCCATTGTTCATATGCGTGAACTGATCGGTTGCACGCATTCAAGCATGAATTTCGTATTACACGAAATTCAGCACAGAGAGTGATCACGGTGAGCACAGCATTTTGGATGAAGGTGGGCCTTTAAGTACATTTCTTTTCTAGGGAAAAGTGTGCTGATATATCTGAGACTAGCATCACTTTGATTTTCTTTAAAAACGGCTTAACCAGCTTTAACACGAAATTTTTGTAGTAGTTTAATTTTGATGATTGGTGTTTATATTTATTTAACTTTTGCAGGATGTAATTTAGAGATTGCATGTGTGATATGAGATTACATGATGATGATGATAATGATGATGATGATGTCGACGATGTGTGATCTAAACCCCAACTCCCCAACCCATGGGCTACTGGCCTATGTCCCTGGAGTCACCACATGGGATGGCCACTAAAAAGTGCATTAACCAACCTTTTCTGAGTCTCCCCAGCCATATGATGCTACAGTAGCCATCACAAGTACACCCAGAGCTCCTGCTCCTGAAAACTGTGCCACATTACTTCCAAAAACAGAGAGCAAGGCACAGCCAAGAAGAATCACAAATCTGTTACGAGACTTGTCTTGCTGCAAGAAAATAAAGGATAAAGAATTCGGAAAGCAATGGACCCCTGTTAAAAGTATCATTAATTTTAAGAACTTGCTTGCAATTTCCAAAAGTAACATCTACTTAAAGTGATCTTATAAAAACTTTGGAAGAAAAACAACATTTACTCAAAAGCAACTCCAATGCAACAATGGCTAAGAATTGTAGTGTTGACTACCAAAGAATGTTATCTTTAGTTACTTCCCTTTATCCCTTTAAATGCTAAGTTAGAACATTCCAATTTTGCAACTGTATTTACCTAGTTCAGCGGATTATTCGCTTATTTTAGCAGTTGTAAAGTACCTGTATACATCCACCTGAAAGTTTGGGCCTCTCAGGGCTGCTAGTTCCAAAAGTAGTGGGGGCCACTACTTTTGGAATTCTACAGTAAATAGCAAAAATGTTACTTGAGGCACACTGATCAAATGACTGTAACAGTACACCTCTGTTGCATGGACATGCTTATGACACCTCTAAAAATTATATTGTATCATGTAAATCAAATCTAAAGCTTTTTAATGGAAATTGTCTGCAATGTTGCTGCAACAAAGCTTTACCTCAAATAAAGTCTTTGAAGTGAAAATATACTGGTAATAGTAACAATACAAATAATTATAGTGTCCCAATATTTGACGAGTGATGATTGGTGGAAAAGAGGTCCATGTACATAACTGTTTTTGGCCAAAATCTGCATCTTGCAGAACAGGCAAGTTTGGAGCTTTTTTGTACATGTAAATGTTTTGGTCTAAACTGTCACTTATACCCCTTTTCCACCAAACACTTCAAATACATGCAAGCAAATTGGTTTTGTAAATCAGTTATACATACATAAATACATACAATGTCATATAACAGTAACAGTACCTCAGTTTTGTTTGGTAAGAACCAACATAAAATGCCCACCAAACTTCCAAATACAACACCCATCAACAGCTCAATAGGACCTCTAAAGATATTAAACACCATGTTCCCTATAAAACAAGAAAATATCATACATTGCTGGCTTTACACAATGGCACTACTTGCTGGTAAATTTCCTTGTGAAACAAAAACAATTTTAGTCTATTAAAGAAGCAGTATGAATGAATTACCAACAAGACACAACATGACGCATTTACATGAAGTCTGCAGTGGCAGATAAAGGGAAGGAGCCCAGGGGGTGGGGGGAGGGGGCTGCCCCTTTCCCCATCTCCTCCCCCCATTTTGCCAAAAAAGTCCCAAGGACTCAAATGTTTTTCATTCTGATCCAATTTCACCTTTCCTTTTTCACCTCCTCCACCCTCCCCCTCCCACTCCCCCTCCCCCTCCCCCTCCCCCTCCCACTCCCCCTCCCACTCCCCCTCACCCTCCCACTCCCCCTCCCCCTCCCACTCCCCCTCCCCCTCCCCCTCCCCCTCCCCCTCCCCCTCCCCCCATGAGCAAGCTTGATCCACTACTGTATGTATGACATCACATTTAACTCATTGTATTCCCTTAATTCAGTTGCATACAAAAAAACTTAATTAAACTCACACAATGACCTCCTAATCAGATAAATAATGTTAGTTATACTGTACATTCAAATGTACTAGCTTTATAACTGACCTTCTGAGAATGCAATACCAAGGAAAACCCCAAACAAACTTATGGCAATGACATCATCAAAAGACGACGCTGCCATCACTAAAGTGGGAATTCCCTGTTCAACACCAAAACCTTTTCTTTGCAGAGTGAGAAGCTGAGGGACTACAACTGCTGGTGTGACTGCTCCAAGAACAAACCTACCAAAGAGTAGACAGTATCAGAGTGTGAAACACAATGAAAACTAGAACACACAAACATGTACTGTACACTTATATACAGTGAAACCTCCATTATAAAGAGGACACCATCAGGACCAAGAGAAGTGTCTCCTAATGCATGGTTCAATTCTAGCTGTAGCCATACCTCCCCCCCCCCCCCCCCCCCCCTCCCCTCCCCCTGCGAAGACTCCCAGGAATTTGCCAATTTTTTTCACTTGACGTTCTATTTCCCAACCCCAGGCACACAGAAAGAGATAATTACCCACCCCCTGGGACTCTTGCACGTCAGCCTAAAATAAACAGCTTTGTTTTACAAAAAGATTACAATATCTATTTCTGTATTTTAACAATTAATTTTTACAACAATTTAAAATGCTTCTGAAGTAGAGCAAATAAACTCTATTAAAAGACAAACATTAAATTTCCTAAATTCCATGTAAAGAATGCTGACTTATCCATGTAGTCGTTTGTAGATGCCATTGTGTTTAATAACCCACAAATCCTTGCGCAAGTAGTCCCCACCTCTGGGCCAGAAGGATCAGATTTGTCCCTGGTTGCCTGGAGGGGGGTGCCAACAGCTAGAATTGAACCATGCATAATAAAGGTTCTCCTTTAAGAGTGGTGATAATTAAGTGTCCTTTTAACAGTGGTGTCCCAGTGTTTCCAGTGTTTCCAGTGGTGTTCCACTGTACATGGAAACAACACGTGGATTTTAAAGAAAAAAATTTAAGATCTTCACACCTGTTAATCGCACAAATGATATTAAGCTAGTTCTACTTCCCATGTCATATACAGTGTCCTTACATTATGATATTGATTTACTATATCATGTATTCAGATTTGAACATTAAGTGTTTGCCCACACTTAGTACCATGGTGTATAATTCCATGTAAGATCTTTCAGAAATAGATCTTTGCCACTTGGAGAAGTCCTTTAAAACATTGGCGTATCTTTGGCGAGGCTTCACATGGAATGCACCTTGGCCTTAGTATTTACTATGTCCGACACTCACCCAAGTTGAAATCCCCAAAGCCAAGGCATGTCTAATAGGAATTTTCCCAAAATTGCCACAGTGATGGCCTCTCCAACACAAGGGGAAAACGCCAAGCGAATAACCGTAAATTTGAGTCTTCGTAGAGCACCTGGGTCGAGTTCCAGACCAGAACGCGTCAAAATAACGACAAGCGCCATACTTCGTAGAGTGGCCGACCACTTCTTGTCGATATGTCGAGCAACGTTAATTCCCGGCACATTTCTGAGAAGGAAGCCAACAACTAGCATACCTAACAGAGAAGGTAGAGCATCACGTGAGAGTTTTCTTGTCAAAAAGCCACCTAGAGCAGCGAGAACTACCACGTTGAAAATTCCAAAGATATTGCCTCCCGGTAAAACATGGCGACCCAGAATGGACCATAAAACTGCCCAGCTTAGTAAAACAATGAAGCCTCGAGTTAAAGTTCGTCCAAAACATCCTGAAGGCGGGAAGGTAAGTCCAAGAAACTGAATAATCTTGGCTTTTTTGTTTGTTACGGGGGTTTCTTCTTGAATGTTTTGAAGGTCCTTTTCGTCCGCCATGATTGAAATTCTACCTTTCAAGAAGTCTTTCATGACGTTACGTTTTGCGTTTTGAAAAGCTGCTGACCCTCTTCAGGCTCAAGCGGTTTTGTGGCTAAATATTTGTTAATTTTTTTTATGAACCTTGAATTATTTTTATCCATAATTAAGATTTTTTAAATCTTTTTATATGCTCAGGGGAGGAAAACGCTCAAAAAAGCATAAGGAAAAATTTCAGGGCTATCATGATTGTGCGTGCGTTCGCGCGTGTTCTCGCGCGCGAAAAGCACAAGCAACTATATCACGTGACAGTCGAATCCAAGATGGAGGTGGTTTCACGCGCTATCAAGGTTCAGCTTCCAAATTATCTCAAATCTTTACCGATTCCTTCAACACTCGGTGGATTTATGAAACTATCAAGTAATGAGTGGGTGCAACTCGTTCCATTTGTGGTCACTACCTCGGTAGTCGTTTACCTAGTCATTTCAGCGCTTTTGCCTTCAAAGCCGCCAAAAAAAGCTGATGAGGATTGGGTGAACAAGACACATCAAAAGGAGAAGGATAAAGTGGCTGATGTTATTCAAATAGAAGACCTAGGAGAGAAGACCGCTTTCTGCCGTTGCTGGAAATCGAAGAAGGTTTGTGCACTCCCCTTTCCCTTGCGGGCAGTGCTAGTCCAGGATTTTGCGGGAAGTGGGGTGGGGGGGGGGGGGGGGGGGGGGGGGGGGGTAATTCGGTTAAATACCCAGAACCCCTTGAACCCAGAAATCCCAATGGACCAAGCTAAACCCTAGAGATCCGATATGCGCATATCCAAAGCATTCCAAGAAATAACTATTGAAACAAAAACTGTATAAGATGTGCCCATCTTCGTTTATTCATCTTTACCATCTTAGTTTTACAAACCAGGTTACAAGCATAACAGAGTAATTTGTTGGATAAATAAACAAAATGAACTATTAACTTTAATATCCCTAAAAGGACCCAGCCTGAATCTTACTACCCTTAACAAAACATTCACTTTATTTAGAGTTTTAACATTTTTAATTACATGTATACGGGGTGAGAAAACTTTAGTTACAGGGTGACATACTTCCAGTTGGGGTGACGTGCATGGGGCGACTTGGTAATGGGTGAGGTGATCTGCTTCCACCTTGCCCCATTTCATACCAAAATATTCCTAATCTAGTCCTTTTTTATTCCAAAATGGCAATATATAATCTGTGCTGTAAATCTGTGTAAGATCCAGTTTCTAAACACCAGTGGACAATCATGCCCTCATGGAGTTTTGTGACTTCAATCGGCGCTTGTGAAAGTCTGTCAACCTGTAGATGCAAATACAAAATAGAATATCCTAGCCACATTCTTGACTGAACATTTGTTCATGATATCAATTCCTTTTTCTCAATCACGTCACTATTTTCCAGGCCTCCTGTAAGCAACTACCTTTGGGCAGTCCCTTACAAGATGGTCAGTTGTGATAATTGAAGGGCTGAGGGCATAGCCACCTTATGTCGAATGTTGACATTTTTCCACTCACAAATAATTACAATTTTTTTTAGCCAAAAAAGTATCCTGCTGGCTAATGTTAGTTGAAATTGTAGAGATCCAATGAGGTCAAAGGATCCCACATCTCTAAAATATATATAAATATTTTGGCATGAAAAGTCATATAAGGATGGTTATTGTGTCATTTTTTGGAGAGAGAATACATAATCTTTGGGCCTGATTGGATCTCTTTTACTTACATGAAGCAGTCATTGCTTAAGCAGGAAAGTGCTTTCTTGACTCAAAAACACAATTTGCAAGTATAAAAAACTGTCAAAATTATACATAATTGATAAAGCAGTTATGACCTCAGTCCTTCAATCGTTTGTTAGTTTGAACACATTAGCTGCCATCTAACCCTCTGTTTTGCCACTCTCTTTTAGTTCCCATACTGTGATGGAAGCCACAATCAACATAACAAGGAAACTGGAGATAATGTGGGTCCCCTAGTATGCAAAAGAGGAAACCCATCTTTGTAGGATGTCTCATTCATTATCTCTTTTTACTGAAGTGCAGTCTGTTACAAGGAGACAGCAAATTGTGTTAGATCTTTTTTGACGTGATATCGTATTGATATTGTCCTTTGGACTTGGTATTGTAAGACATGTAACATGTTCTGACAACTTGAATCTTTTTTGGATATCCCGGTAATAACTGCAGAGTGTATTGTGAATGCATTAAGTATTAGATGTGATCCATTCCTTTTCTCTGATAAACTTTTTATATCCTAGTCAATATTGTTGACTAAATTATTCAGGAAAAAAAAATAAAGTGTTTCAGTGTATAACTCAAGTTTGTTACCCCTGATGTGCAAAATGGACATCTTGAAACATTGTAAAAGTTAAGTGCAATTAATAATATGGATAATTTTACAATTCATTGTATGTTGAGTGAAAATGGTGTCAAACTTAATATTTTCAAAACAAATTGTTGGTAATGTTTAAGCATGTTCTTTCTTTGTTTCTCCCTCTCTCCCTTCCATGTTTTCTCACTTTGTTTCTTTCCATTTCTTCCAACCTTCTGTTGTTTCTGCATCCTTCCCTTCTTTCCTTAATCTTTTCTTTCATTTAACAACATTTTTGTAGGGGTAAGCTAGCATAACAGAATTGCTATATATCCTAGCATGAGATTTTGACCCACCAAATATCGTTGTGGAACCTGTAACCATAAATACAGCTGTGGAAGTTATCAAACATACATGTAATGTATACGAGGCTTGGATATCTTTCACAGCAACCATCTTGTACAAGTTCCCCTCCCCCCTAAATCTGGGTCCACCCTAAAAGTCCTGGGGACACTATTTCATTGTCCTTTCATTAAAGGGGCAATGTTACAGTGGTCTTGCTGGTTTTTGGAGAAAACTATTAAAAATATGACTAATGCTTTCATAACATTGAGAGTAAATTATCAATTGAACAAACCAAAACTGATTTTTATATGAATTTTAAAACAATTGCGTTAACTTTATTAAGTTGCAATCCATTTCCATCCTCTCCATTCACAGTTTTAAAAGGCCTTTATAGTTTTAGTGCAACAGTTTAGCAATTGTTAACAAAACTGGTTTATGATTTTAAGGTTTCTGTCGATACAAATGCTTTTTTTTTAATCGTCATAGTGATACCAAGGTACATGTCATTGCCTCCCTAACTCCCTGCTTATTAGTACTTGAAAGGGGTGAAAATTACTTGGGCCCAAAAAAATTGTAGTCCCCACCTTATAAGCTGGTCCAACCTGTGAAGAGGCTACCCCCCGCCCCCCACCCCCATCATCCTCTTCCTAGACCACGCTCAGTTTGCCGATTTTCTTTTAAGTGGGACAAAAGCTGATCAAAGGCTCCTATAAGCCAACTGGTGAATATGAAATGCTCTAAATGGAAGATTCTGCACACCTTTGGACCCTACCCTCTCCTAGCCATTTTGCTCCACCCACCCCCCACCCCCTGCATCCAACTCCCCACCCTCCCCTCCCTCCAACACCATCCCCATGGGTAAAGCAGGTGACCACTGCATATTACAGGCTCACTGTTAACAGCCGCGCGAGTGATGGAGTGAAATTTTATCCAAATAGTATAACTCGTTCAATGCTTCGCGTATTCACGGTTAAAAAATGAAGTTATAAAAACGCAGCCCAATCGCATGTTAGGGTTATCACTAAGTCTGATTTTTATTCTAGTGCCACTACCCTTCGCACTAGTCTAGGATGGGATGACCTCTCTACCAGAAGGAAAAAGTCAAAGCGAAACTAATGTTTAAAACTGTAATCAATCAAACTCCGGAGTGTTTACACCTTTCAGCACAGACTATGAACTTAATTCTGTCCAGGGCCGTACATAGCGGGGGGGGGGGGGGGGGGGGGGCAGGGAGGGAGGCAGTTGCCCCCGCCAGGAAAACTAAATGTGTTTGATTTTGCTGTGTAGGGGTGATAACAAAACGTCCAGCTAGAAACCCCTGTGGAGGTGTGCGGAGTTTGTCCCCGCAGACAAAAAATCCTAGGTACGGCCCTGCTGTCTGCCCAAGCACTGTACAGATTTTTTTAAAAGCAGTTTTTGCTACAGTGGAGCACTGTTGTAGAATAATCTTCCACAGAATGTCAGAGCCATCAGATCTTATAAAAAGTTTAACAACGAAATCAATCGCCTTATGTCCACCTCGTACTCCTACACGGCAAACATGTAAACCAATTTTTATCTTTCTTTGTAACTGATGTTTTTACGTATCCCTACACGTACTTGACGTCCCAATAACAAAAAGTCGATGACAGAAAGTGAGTGACTCCAGGGCCTTTAATGCAAACAATGAGCTTTAGTTATACAAGGTACACAATCAGTATTAACTGATCTCCCCAGTGGCCTTAGTATAAGCTATTTTTAAAAATCTAAATACAAGCATTGATATATAAATAACTCGAAAAACAATACTAAAATTACAGATGTCATGCAGGAGCTTATTAAGTTCCCGTGTAATGTTATAAAATTGAATAATTGAACCCAATTTATCAATAAGTACACCCGTTTGTAATAATCAGAAAAATATTAAAAACTGAACTGAATTTAAAAAGCGCAAAACTGACTTTATATAATAGCTACATTTTCCATATTGTTTATCGGAATAATACTCAATAACTATTGACGAATCAGAGAGCGCGCATTATCTTCAGTTAGAGTGGTTTTCTGAGTGTCGATAGTAACTTCGCGATTGCTTTGGTTTTGTGTTGCTACGGCTTGTGATTGGCTAAGAAATCTTACGCCACTTTTTCGACCAATCAGAAGTAAACCAAAACCAATCGTAACCCACTTGCACGCGTTTCCCGCGCTTGGCGCCGGCTACATGTATTTGCTTTGAGTTCTGATTGGTTCATTGGATTGTCTCCGTCTGTTGTGATTGGTCAGAGTAATCACTTTGGTTTGGTTTCACGACAATCAAATGAAAACCGCTATATTGTATAAAAAGAAATAACTACAGGACGACGTCTGCTCCACCTCAATAAAAAAAGCTAAAAAGAGGGTGTATGGAAAAATGTTTGCAAAACGCTACGAAATATAGCTTTAGACAGACATTCAGTCCGGTTTACAGACCGTTATATAACGTCTGAAATTACTTTTATAGTTTTGTATGGCACACTGTACAAAAGGAAAACACTTCCCAAAAGTCTATTAATAGTAAATTTGTTTATAATACCCTATATATTGTATACAATGGTTGATGAGAGTGGGGGAGAAGTGGGTAGGGATGCTACTTTTTCCCTCTATTCCCCCCTGTGGCTCTTTCACAGGTCTTGCAGCACAATTGGTTCCATCTCGTTGAAGAGCACCAGTTCAGTCGAATTGCAGCCGTGCAGTATCTTGATCTATCACCTGTGCACTGTTGAACTGAAATGTAAAAATAATATAACAGGAGTAAGGACTGAAACAAAACCCCTGGGGTATTCACATATAAAATTGACGGGAATGATCGTATGACCAGATACCAGAAACCAGAAACCCATTTTATGGGCGTGGCTCACATTCATGAAATTTTTCTGATCGAACAGTTGCTCCTGTCAGTATACTTTTCTGGCTTGATACCCGGTTGAAAGGTATCAAAATAACTCTAACAGTAGTCATTTTCGATTTTAATACCCTTAGTAACAATAAGCTCCTGTTAGTGATTATTATGCCAAACCACGAATTGCAAACCCTAAAAAGTACAACGAACACCTTCGTCACATTAACATAGAAGTCGCGGGAACAAAACCATTTGTAGGTTCTGCTGCGTGGACGACTTCTGGTAACAACGATCCAGGAACGCTTTTCATTTTCCGGCTATCGACAAGCCAAAGATAATGACTGGGAAGAGGTACATAATGATTAAGAGAGAAAAGTTGGACCAGAGGATTTTTGCGACATTTTTATGCGCGCACTGCTTTTGTCTTGCCAAAATCATATATACGATTCCACTGGTGCCTTCAAAATGTCTTGGGGTTCTAAAACATGTTTTAAAATCCTACGACGTTTCTCGCGTCATACGCGACGATCGTAAGCAAGTCAGTTGTAGTCGTAGGTTTATTGTAAGTAAACTAAAATCATGGTATGCGACAAAGTTGCACTGCCTGGTAATGTTATAAAATCAAACGACATTTCTCGTGTCGTAAGTGACAATCGTAAGCAAGTTGTTGGTATTATTTACACAAAACAATTTGTTTCGTAGGTTTGTGGTAAGCATATCGCGTGCGCCAAATTTTGTGTTTGAACTTGACATAACGTTCACATCAATATGGCAGCGTTATGACTTCGTCTGACACTGAGGGACTGTCGATTCAAACGCCGCAGCAATTATAAACACGTTCGGAGTATGAATCAGACACGCTCCAACATCGCATCATGCAATAGCTTTCGACGTACCCACAACATTATGCTGTACCGAACCAAAAGCCGATTCAGATGTCATATCATTGTCGCAAGATAGGAGAAGGAGAAAGGGACCGAAGGATAAAAAGCTATATTAATGCCCGATTAAGTTTACAAACCCACATGTTTCGGGTGACTTTGGAGGGCAACCACCATTTGAAACTTTTATGTCATCCACAGCTATATCACCAGTAAAGCCTCTGCCACGGATACCCTCTATTATAATCTGGAAGAAAACAAACGGATATCGTGAATAAAAACCGATACCATTACCATGAACAATTCAGTATTAGAAGTCGAGTTTTTTGCTGTTCAAACAATAAAAAGATATAAGTCAAGTAACCAAAGTGTTTCCCCAAACGAGTCGACCAAACGCTTTCTGATTCTAGTCAAACAATCAAGATCAAGAAAAAAATAACAACATTATGGATCCAAGACTAAAATCCTGTCAAACTTGATGTAAGAATTATGATATCATGGTTGGTAAGCCACGTTAACGTATTCCACAACAAATTAATAAGATTTCCCGCAAAAAGGGAGTAATTCGGGTCCTTTTATACTACTAAGGACGCCATGAAATTGTTTGCTAAACGGCAAAATTTAGGCGACAGATCTAGAGGCGCTCACTAAGGTCTTTTTAAAAGCAGCCACGACAAGAGACACAATGGAAAACGTTACTTTAAACTACACTGACATTCTCTTAAATTAATTCGTGCAGACTATTGCAGCTCGTTCAATTTGACTTATCATGTAGCCAAGGTTGTTTGTAGTTTGTGTATATTTGAGGAAAATGGAAAAGAAATGCCACATTTTCATGTTATTCATATTCATATTCATTGTTCATATATTGCTATTATTGTAGTTTTTTTATAAATTGCTGGTTGGGCTACCTCTGGCTGAATAAATCTTCGTTTTTGTCCATTTTTCGCCGTCCATACATTAACCATAAAAATCTCCACTTTGGATAGTGTCCTTGGAAAACTCCGTTTTCGGTCGTTTACATGTGGTTGGCAGCTAGGCCCAATGGTATAAAAATCTCGGGGTTTTTTAACAATCGAAAACGCAGCCATGTGGACTACGTATCATAAACGATCACCTCTTCTAAGCGATCACTTCTCCAAAATACTAAATTTTTCCCAGTCAAATCACTGTAGTCGAAACCTCTCGTGAGTGACCACTTCTCGTAAGCGATCGCGACCATATTCAACATTGGTGATTTGGATTTTTCTATTGCTTTTAACCTCTGTTAAGGGACCACTTTCCCCTATTTCGTTGTCTAATACATATTTTCCGCTGATAGGTACTCTGTACATTGTACTGCAAGCTCATTTGATTCAAGTTAAATTAAGCTAGACCTCCTGTGGTCTGACCTCCCGTAAGCGACCACCTTGGATTGCATTTTGGGTGGTCTCTTATATACGGGAGGTTCAATTGTCGTGCAGAGAAGGCCTAAGCCTAGAGATAACATTTTACCTGATATGGTAAATAAGAGCTAATCGTGAGACGTTCATTGTGCCACTGATTTTGGCGATTTCCAGCCTTGTGCCATAATTTCCTATCTCTGCCTCTTAAAGTCCTGTATATGACACGAAGCCAGCCCATTTTTTCACCATACATGTGATACCAGAAGTCAATACAGATTTTCTTGGTTCGTACTATTGGACTTATTAACCTCGCACGGTCATTTCTTCGTTGTGGATGGGATGCTTCTATGTACACATAAAAACCTAAGGGAAAAAGGATCACTTTGAAATCCAGAAAATATATTTGTAGTAATGAATCATAAAAATAATAGCACGGTCCCGAGCAAACGAAATTATGAGAGTACAGCAAACATTTGTCCCCCCTTCTCCATGTTTTATTTTTATTTGCATAATAAGTGACACATATCACGCGGTCTTGTCGCAACAACATTAACGGATACATCTCATCCCAGCGAAGACTGCACTTTGTTATCGTCGCTAATGGAAAGTTAACATAGGTATAAGTTGAAAATCTGTGTACAATTTTGATAAGTGTTTTGCCCTCTCTAATTCACCAGCCTGACTTAATGGAAGGGGATTAAATCAAAGGCTCCTATGGCCCAAATCGTGAATACGAAACAGGCTTCTGACCCCTTCCTCTCCTACGCGTTTTGCTCCACCAACCCCCCCCCCCCCCCCCCCCCCCCCCCCCCCCCCCCCCCCCCCCCCCCCCCCCCCCCCCCCCCCCCCCCCCCCCCCCCCCCCCCCCCCCCCCCCCCCCCCCCCCCCCCCCCCCTCCACCCTCTGCGTCCAACTCCCCATGCTGTCCCCATGGGTAAGGCAGGTGACCATTACCCATTGCAGTTTGAAAGGGCAAAATATATGCACAAACCTTATGTACTGGTCAATGGAATTACCAAGAGAATTTTACAACTAAAGGAAGGAGTGAAAATTTCCATTTTTGTCCCCGTATGCTATAACTCGTTTAACGCTTCGCGTAAAGTCACCAACCTCGTGACGACCCGAGGGTGTGGTCGTTAGTTGGACCAGTTTTTTTGCTCGGCGTACTTCCATTTAACCGCGTCCAATCAAATTGCTCCAGCCTTGAATTATTTACATTTCTCCACTCGCAGAATCCTTTTTCGAACGAACACGACATATTTTGTGAAACTGCAAGAGAATAAGGAAGAAAGAGAAACAACAATAACTTAGTGCGCGTTTATTTGGAACCTTTACCGAATATTGTAGAAACGACATAAAGTCGAACTTCAAAAAATAACCAATGTACAACAAAAGAACCTGTAGAAATAACAGGAATCTGCCGAGACATTTTTACGAAAATATAACGAACAATCTTAACTCTAGGAGAAACGCTTCACGCCATATTTATCTCCTGTTTGACTACACCAACAAAAGGGGTCTGTACCACACCAACACGACCCCATGGAATCATGGAATCATCAAAGTGAACTTACTTCCGGTTTCGCATGGCTCATTTCTACAAATTTTGTTCGGTGCTGGTTTGGCGGCACGTGGACAGTTCAACGAGAGGGCTCCAATAATATTTCTGCATTCGACCAAGCGACGCTGAAGACCATTCCCACACGTCAGAGAACACTAAAACGCAAGGAAAGATTAACTATTTAAGTGTACGTAAGATTAACTTCTTTTTTTCGGATAAGCTGTTGCTTGTTGGATTTTCTACTGCTAGCAGCCTCACTCTTCAAATGGGTCTTAATGTTCATGTACTCTTCAAATAGAGTAAGATGAATTTCCAAGCCTCCAAAACAACGTACAATGTGTAGTATATATAAGACAACTAGTTTTTACCGGGATTGTAACTCTCTACATTAGGGCGATTTCATTAAGACCATGCATAAAGCTCCACATCGGCGAGATGAAACATGTAAATAAAGTAATAAAGGCTTAACTCGCAACTTTGGTTTTCATTTGAACTAGCAGCTGTATAGGGAAAATATGAACAAAACCACTAAAGTTAAATTAGTTTACAGTATTAGAAAGAGCGATGTTTCGTAATTGATCCACGCACCTTAGACCAGTTACCCACAATCCACTCCGCCGAACACGGCTCGACATTACAAATTTGTTCGGTCTCAGGCTTATCCGCGGTACAGAGTGAAGCTTTGACCTGGAAATCTGCTAGGACGCCTCTGCACTCCACTGTACGAGTTTGTCTTCCGCCATTACAAGGCAAAGAACACTTGGTCCACTCAGACGCTTTCCAAACGTATCTACACATAACAGAAAATTGTACTTGTTTAAACCAACGTCTTTACGCATGGGGTCATGTAATGTGTTGAGTCAAGTCATGGGATGTGTTGAGTTATTTCATGTGATATGTTGAGTCAAGTCATGTAATGTAATGTGTTGCATCAAGTTATGTGATGTGTTGAGTCGAGTCATGTGATGTGTTGAGTCAGGTCGTTTGATGGGTTGAGTCAAGTCATGTATGAGTTTGGCTTTCGCCATTACAAGGCGAAGAACACTTGGTCCACTCAGACGCTTTCCAAACATATCTACACATGACAGAAAATTGCACTTCTTTAACCCTATTCAGACTGGGCTTTTTTAGGCAATCTGTGACTGGGGGGGGGGGGCTCCTCGGACACCCCCTCCTCCCCCCCCCCTCTATATCTCTGGAACCAGTAAGGCTAGGACCATGAAATTTTCACACAATGTTCACCTCCATACAAGGAAACCTCACACCCAGTTTTGACCTGCCACACCCAATTATGACGTCACAATGACGTCATTTTTTGTTTTTCCGACGTTTCTTTGATATTTTTCCATCCAGATATTTAAAATATCAAATATAACTGTAAAATCATCTCTTTAATATTAAAACATAATAAATACAAACAAGGACACACTTGTAAAGCGAGAAAAAGCAATAAAAAGCGATAAAACTATAATTTTGAAATTATTGTCCGCCATCTTCGATCCGCCATCTTGGATCCGCCATCTTGGATTTTCTTTTTTTTTGTTTAAATTAAAATTTAAAAAATATCTAAAAGAGAAAAGGATCAGAATGTATAAAACACGTATCAAACTAATGTCTATTATCCAAACAATGAACTTAGAAGCGTTATTTAATAAATAGTACAAAATGTTTGTCTATAAGTAAAAGAGAGCAAAAATTTATCTACCCCTCCCCCCCAAATATTTGATGTTAAAAATTTTTGATGTCTTTCAAGAACTAGTCCCAAGAAGAAACTGTTCTAACAAGAAAATGCACTATAAGTCAAAGAACAAGATCTTAAAATAAAAAATTCACCATATTTTAATATTTTGAAAACCTATGTGTCAAAAACCAGTTGCCATGGCAATATGGTTAATCACACTGACATGTTATGGATACCAAAATGTCTCTAGATAAATTCTAGGAAAAGTCAGCAAATTTCAGTCTCATAGCTATTTCGGTGTAAGAGTTATCACAATTTTACTGGAGGGGGGGGTCGAAAAGCGCCCCCTCCCCCCCCGCCCCAGTCTGAATAGGGTTAAACCAACGGCTTCACGCATTGCGTCATGTCATATATTGAGTCATGTCATGTGATATGATGTGTTGCATCAAGTCATGTCATGTGTTACATCAAGTCATGTGATGTGTAAGTCAAGTCGTGTAATATGTTGAGTCAAGTCATGTGATGCGTTGAGTCATGTGTTGCGTCAAGTTATGTGATGTGTTGAGTCAAGTCATGTGATGTGATGTTTTGAGTCATGTCATATGATATGTTGAGTCATGTCATGTAATATTTTTCAAAGGTAAATAGTGCCGTAAAAATAGTACGGTGGCAAAAACGGCTGTGCCCTCCAGGTTATAAAGAACACGCATCAATGGCGACGTGGATGTGAAATTTGTTTTTAGTTTTGACCTAGGGGGATTTTTGGGACGATACCTTATGGCTTCATTTCCTGCACCCTACCACTTTTAAACCCGAGTATCCCCACCCCTCGAGTAACCCCTCCCCTCGGCTCTCCTCACACCCCTGGCTATCAGTCTATACCTCTCACAAGCTGACACATTACACGATTTCGTCAAGGGCTCGGGTTTACTGATCGAGAAACAGTTCCTCTCCGCTACCTCTGATTCGTCATCTTGTTTGCGGCATATATACATGTGTGTTTGGATTCCTAAAGGATAGAAAAGAAAAAGAACCCACGGCATTTAAACTACTTTATAACCAACACACTGACTATAATAAAGCGACCAGGAAACATTCTTATCTTCTGCAACTCTTTGCAGTGACTGCCTTCTCCAGGTCTCCGTGTCGTCGTTTCCAATTAATATTATTGTTCAAATCGGAAAAAAGACATTTTTTCAGTACAAGTCTTCTGCCAAATGCAAACTGAAACCCACGCTTTGCGCCTAAACTCATAGCATCTACTAGATTTAGTGAGATTCGCTGTCGGACGTTTTCATTAATGCGCTGACTACTGCAAGACAGTACCGCTCCCTGTTCGCGCCAATTCCAGACAAGGGTTTTAGGTAGGTGCTCATGACAAATACACTCATTCTGTCCTCACGGCAGTGGCGAATCTAAGGGAGGGGACGGAAAGGGAGGGGTTGCCACCCCCACCCCCCCCCCCCCCCCTCCCCCTCCATCTTGCAACCTTATCATGGATCCGCCCACTGTTGCGTCCCTTCCACACTGAGCTAGAAACGCTTACAGACATTGTAACAACCCCTATTCATTCAATAACTCGTTAACAAGTGTATGTAAATAATAAGTGTATGTAAAAGCGCCATGAGACATTGTGATATGTGCGCTATATAAGTCTCTAATTTTTTTTTTTTCAACAAACCTTCACCGCAGGTTTTGGAGCATTGCGACCACTTAAAATGCGACCAGTAGTACTGGCTTCCATTGCTCTTGGGTTTGTAGAATTGATAGCGTAGATTAATAGGTGTTGCTGGCTCGTCACTGATCTTCACCTATAAGAAATTCATCAAAGTTTAAAAAATTGGTATGAATAGGGCTCTTAACTGCGAAGATAATTAACTTTTTTTTATTTCAGAGTTTGTAAAGTTTAAACCAGTTTAAGGCTCTGAGATGAGAATAGTAAGATAAGAATGCGTGCACAAAAATAAAAGAAAACTCAAAGGATTGATTTCCGCGCTCGCTTTTTTCTCCCGCCACATTTTCTGGGAGCCTGGATCAGGCTAATAGAGTTTGAGACTTGGGTTTACAGTATGGTTAAAAAAAAAAGTCACCGGCATGGACTGCCACAGCTAAAAGTGACTGGTTAGTTAGCAGTGGCGAATCTAGAGGTAATTCATGTAATTCATGTCTCAATGTCACGACACATCATCCACGAGCGCGCGCTAAGGTTGAAATTTAATCACATCACCGTGGTAGCGGTTGCGTTAACTTTGCCTGGATTTTACTCGCTTAAATGGTCGATGATCCCTACTTTTTTGGGACAGATCATTTTCTTTCCCAATTCTCAACAGTTTTTTTTTTTTTAATGATTAAAAAATGAACCGAACGTCCCTTCCCTCGAATCCTGCCAACTTGTGGCTGTGAGAACTAGTACCATCAGGGTTTGCCTACGGTTGCATTCTTAGCTGGAGATTTAGATTTACAGACATTAGGGCCATATAGAGTCAGGAAGACCGATATTTTTAGTGTGGTTTTTCAGACATCTTATCTCCGAAACGAAGTCGGTAACCCCTGATTTTGTTTTTGGCATTTTGACACTGGTAACTTATAACCTAGCTGCAGCAAAAGTTTAGAAGACTTTCGCGCGAACGTCCTTTAGGGGATTCAGGTAGCCTAACCTCAAAGGGTATTCAATTCCACATAACACAACTGACCTTCACTACAATCCTCTCCTTGATGGGTCCCAGTGTGCTTATGTACTCTTTATTACCTACTCTCTTGTAAATGAACTTTGACCCAGCAAATTCATATGCAATCGACTTCTCTTCGGAGCCTATGAAATGAGCTTTTTCTGCTCCCATGGCATCTAGAACTGTTGATTAGTAACCAAATTATTTGAATAAACAAATGGATATATGTGGCATATAGAATTAAAAATGACACAAAAATTACAAAATTTCGTAACTACACTGACTAACCCGGATGATCACACTCGACAAACTAAAAATTACAAAGTATGCTACTGGGCAACTTGACGAAGAAAATAGATCGGCGACCTTGCGACACTAAAACGACTGTTAGAGATTACGGTCAACTTCTGTATCACAATCGATATCACCCCTAATCGCTACATGAGACGTATTGTGTCTCACAAGGACACAAGAACAAGAACAAGAAGAAGCTTTGCCAGACTAGAAAGAAACTATTAGTAGCACTAACCGAGGAAGTTTGGAGAAGAGTCCTCTAGCATAATGTTGGTTGTACCTACTGGACATTCTAACAACGTCTGCAGATCTGAAAGATGAATAAAATGATTATGAAATCAGACTTTAGTAGGATAATGCAAAGATCAGCATTTTTTGGACGTTCTAAGTTTAAGTATATTTGGACAGTGATAATAAACAGGTAACAACATACGGGATCTCGTTCTGTTTGTAACTCCTCTACTCCTGGTCAAGTTTCACTCATTAGCTTTTGGTCAAAGCAAATGAAAGGACTGGATGGAGTGTATGTTTCGAGAAGAGATAATCAAAGACCAGCCACTCTCTTCTCCGCAGAAGTTTAACGCAGCCTTAAAGGGGCACTGGCCTGCCAGAATAACGATATTGTGTTTACTTAACTTCCATGTTATATCGCCAAATGCACAATTTAATTGGATAATAAAAAAAAACATTCTATAGAGCAAAACAGAAGCGGTAATTTGTAGAAAAAGTGCAGGATTATAAGGATGGAAGTGGATTACATTGAATCAATTTTGATTTCGTGACGGTCAAGAAATCAAAGTTTACATTCTGGTGGAATTTTGAGTTTCACCCAGGGACTTTAATACTGCACGACTGTGTTGGGTCGTAAGCTCTGATTGAAGGAAAGGGAGTGCCTCCTGCCACTGCGCCATCCATGCTCCACCCGGCCTCACGCCCAAACAGATGCAGTACCCACCCATTCCCCCCTACCACCCATGACAGATGCCCACTGACATCCCTGCCCATCCCCCCAACTCCCCAAGACAGATGCTACTGACCTTCTTTAGGAAGCGTGGTGATGGATCCTCTTGTTGCTGAACACATATCGTTTTTGCCGTCACACACACCACAACTGTCCAGAGTTTTGTTCGAGTCCATAACACCATCGCATCCAATTTTCTATCAGAAATAAGATCACTTCACTCACTATTAACCATTTGGAAAACGTTAAAATATCATGGAACTCATCTTGGGTGATCATGTCCTTAATTCTCATGACTTCTCTGATTGATTAAGCATTGACATTGCATGGAGAAATTTGGTGCTGATCACTGTTGGGGCCTAAAAGGTTAAGAACGGTTAAGTACAGTCACAGAAAGTGGAAAAGAACAAAACACAGAATTTGAAAAGTGTAACGCGCGCGTAAATTTGGTTTTATCGACTGAGTCTATTTTACATGAAAAATTCTGGGAACTATTGCTAGCCACCTTAATTGCTCAAAAAGATGCTCAAAAAGGTGGCTCTGAACCCTTTGTACAGAATTGTTTTAAACTTTACAAAAAGTTGTATCTTAACATGCCAATTACAATTCGATAATAAAAAATGGGGGTCATCCAGCTCGTTTTTTATAAGTTATAAGCACGTAAAGCTAAAATTAAGGGTGTCTTTAACAGGTTATACTGTTACTATGGTAACCTGTTACATCGTAAAAGAGACCACAGCGTATTCACCAATGATTGGGCATTTGTTTGATACCATTATTGAAGCATCAACTAATAAAGAATTATAGTATTGATCCATCAAAGTATACGTGATGGAAAATTCTGGGAACTGTTGTGAGCCACCATAAACATAATTTAGTGACATCAATTTGTGAGACAGTTCGTACGTCTAGCAACATTCGGACCGCCCAGAGAATCAATCAGAATATTCTTTTTCGTCGCCATGGTTCAGTTCACCCATATGATAAATTTTATTGTTAAAGCGTATGCTTAAGTCAAGCCACACATGGTTCAGTTCACCCATATGATAAATTTTATTGTTAAAGCGTATGCTTAAGTCAAGCCACACAAGAACGCCTTAGCGTACCAATTTTTAAAATACCTGGCATTTTCTCTGGATGCAGACGTCAAAAGAATTCGGGTTATCACGACATGAAGTTCCGTTTTCTACCTCCAACTTAACGACGTCTACAATTCTTCCGTTTTCATTTGCTTCGCAGAACTCTTGACACGGTTTAAGGGGCATTTCTGAAAAAAAAAAAAAAAAAAAAAGGTTTAACTAAAAAAAATACGAATTTATGTTTTTTAATTTTAATTATTCCTTAGAGTTCTCCCTTTGAAATAACCGTATCTAACTGAATGTGGACCGTACCCAAGTATAACTATGTAATTATTAGAGTTCTGATTGGTTTGTTGCTTTTATTTTCTACGTAGTATCAGCTTTGCTTAATTACTGTATTTGTATTCACATTTTTGGCTGAATAGATCTTCTCTAGATCATACGTACACCACCGAACACCACCGAACACCACCGAACACCACCGAACACCACCAGCATTTTCGTTCGCGGTCCTTTGCCACTTATTCACCTTTATTTTCGTCCGTTTGTTGTGACTGAAAACAGGTGAAACCTCTCTACCCGCGCGACTTTCCCCGCGCTCGTTATCGCTGTCAGATTCAATGTCGAGCTCTGATTGGTTCTTGACTACCATGTTTCATTACAGTTTCAGCGACGCGCCCATGTTCTCTCTCTCCAGTGGCGGATCCAGGGGAGAGGTCCCACCCTCCCCCACCCCCAGCCCCCTATCTAGCAAAAAAAGGCCCAAAGGGACGAAAATGTTTTTCGACTCTCACATTTACACTGCCCCTCCACCCACCCCCCCCCCCCCCCTTTACACTGCCCCTCCTCCCCTTACACTGCCCCCCTTACACTGCTCCTTCTCCCCTTACACTGCTTCTCCCCCCTTAAACTGCCCCTCCTCCTTACACTGTCGGTCCACCCTTACAATGCTTCTCCCCCTCCCCTTACACTGCCCCTCCCCCCTTACACTGCCCCCTTCCCCTTATTCTGCCTCTCCCCCTTCCTTACAATGGCGTCTGGATGCACACCTGCTCTCTTCCTTTCTTTTTTCTTGAAGACCTTTTCAGACGAAGGACGGAAATAGGAACGTCTGCGCGCGCAATCGGCGACAAAATTGTTGAAACCCTTTCGCTTAAAGCGGTATGTTTTGGGAAAATAACAAACCCTAACCCAACACCTCTTCCCCCCAACCAAAGTTGCGTTTGTTGTTGCCCACAGACAACCTGAACAACGGACAACGGTACAATATTGGAAAGAGGGTGGAGGGGGGGGGGGGGGGGGGGGGGGGGGGGGGTGGAAACCACTTTTTGGAGGTAAACCTTTATAATATGGTATACGTTTAAGAAAAGGTAGGAAAAGTCGTTTTGGACAAAGTGTCTTAACTAATTTTGACACCGATTGCTTGTTAGACACAACTGACTGACTTACGGTTATTGATTGTTGTAAACCGCATCAACCCCAGGCCACACGGGTTATTTTCAAGTGTTATGTCGTCCAACGCGAAATCACTAAGGTATCCGTCGCCTCGAACGCCTTGAAAAATGATCTTTAAAGAAAAGTAGGTATTAATATTTTCCACGTCGTTAAAAATACAAATAAGACAAGCAGTAATCATCCCGAGCTTGAGCACGAAAACGAGGCCTAGAGTAGGTACCAGTTTCCAGCAGAGAGGTGCCCCTGAAAAATGCGCGGGGCGGCTAATTTGGCGTTGACCAAAGTGTCAAAAAAGCCTGCCTTCACGAGATTAGGAGGCGTTCTCCTATCACCAAAAACAACAATAGCCTTTTTGTGGAAAGGCTTTAAACTGATCATGATGTTCATGGTGCTATTTATTGTGCAATACAAGGCGTTGCTAAGTTTTGAGTCTGTCGATACAATCCTACGATGTGTTTTTTGGCATAAAAGCTACTGAGCAGTGCCTTCATGTAGAACTGTTTTTTATGCAGTAAGCGACGGTTCTAACTTTTGAATCTGTTGTGAAAGCTGCAGAACATTACTTTCCTGTGGTGCTCTCTGTTATGGAGTACAGGAAAATTCTAACTTTTGAGCTTTTGGAAGAAATCCTTATGTGTGACCATTGAAATGAAAAGATACGGAGTACAAATTTTTAAGGTTCTTTTTCAGTTTTCCATCTTTTCGCATGTGGAAATTCAAAGCATTTAGGAAAGTTGACCTCTGATGAAGGTTTAAACATGAATTTACCGCTATTTACCCTATATGGCTTGTTGCTGAATATCGTGGTTGGTTTGTGATACACCCATCTGTTTCCTCTATTTGTACTAACACCCCAAACCACTTTTTCGTCCTGTAGAAAGAACATACAGCAAGCTAGTAAAGACGAACGTCGCTAAGTCTTGTTTCAAACAGCTTGCTACTATTCTACTACAGCCAAATATATTTCTAGCGTGCGTAGCAGGCGCCGGTTCATTCATAAGGCGCAATTCGAGGACGTGTGTGCGAGGGGCACACGCGAAAGAGAGAGGTGGCACCTTTCCCTTTCGCGCGTGCTCATCTGAGCGTCTTATCGTGGGCCCAAAATATTCTCCCATTGCTCATGCGTGCATGCGTAATCCGACACGAAAATGACCAACAAGAAAAACGTACAGCGAGCCTTACCTCGATGCCTTTGGGAGGAATAATAGGTAGAATGTATGATAGTTGAGAAAGTGGCTTGCGTATTATCAATGAAACCAATCACAAAGCGTATAGGGCGGTTTTCAATTGAGTGTCGTGAAACCAAAACCAAAGTAATTACTCTAGCCAACCACAACAGACGCGGACAATCCAATAAACCAGTCAGCTAGCACTAAGCACGGGAAAACGCGTGCCCGCAAGTCACGATTGATTTTGGTTTAACCTGTGATTGGTTGAGAAGGTGGCGCGAGATGTTTTAGCCAATCACAAAGCGTAGCAAAGCAAAACCGAAGCAACTGAGAAATAATACTTTTAACACTCGATTGAAAACCACCTCTAATACAAATCCGAAGAAAACACTGATTATTTTTTACACTTAATCAATTGAAAACCGCTTTATAGAGAAGAGTTGACTACTTGTATTTACCGAATCTGTTTTGATAATCAGCTGAAGTTCTCCCATATGAATTTCACCTCCCCATGCATGATACCAGAACTTTAAACACGCTACGCGCATGCCTATGTATTTGCTGACGAGACGTGCTTTCCACCCTGGTTGGACAGGTCGAGAAGTCTCCAAAAATATATAATGTCCTATAAAATAACATGAGACATGGTATAAATAGATTGTGGGGGCGTAGAAGTCCAAACATTATCAAGAAAATATAGTCGAAAGACCCGTAAGCGGACACCCTCGTGAAGCAAGTAAAGTATTCGTAACTGTGGTGCTGGTCGCTTACGGGAATGACTCTCATAAGAGAATTAAAAAGGTGTTTTGTCAAGGCGGCCGTAACTAGAGCTGTCCGCCTAGAAGAGTGTCTGCTCAGAGAGCTTCGACTGTACAACCGTAACCTAAATGAAAAGTGGACACAATAATAAATCGTTAATTTTTTGCGGAAAAGTACAACTTAATTTCGATTTCATATCGCCAAAAGTGCGCGAACCATCAGTAGCACTAGAAAGGACTACCTATTTTTTTGTTTTGTTTCATTTTTAGGGGAGGGGAATGGGACGGGAGGAACAGGGAAATTATATTCCGACTTTATGTAAGACGATCACAAAATAAATTTCCAAGACCCCAGGACTGCACTATTCTCCCCCTGATGTAGGTGCATGATTTGATCCCTGTGACTTGACCTCACGAGGGTCAAGTCCTCCCTCGTATTAAAAAAAGCTGAAAAAAAATTCCCAACCGTGACTTCCTTTGGTGTGATCGGTTGAGGGTCCTGTGCCAGCCGTTGGAGTGCGTCCCCTGTGGCGCTTCCAATCGACGTCATCATTGGGGTCATTTGTCCAGCCGCAAAAGTCAGTCTCGAAATCACAATCTACGTCAGCTGAGGAGAGCGTGTAGATATAGTTGATATAGTTAATATAGTTGTATAGTTGATTTAGAGTTAAGTATGTATTGGGCAAATGCTGGTCACATTCTTTTTTTCGATTTCGCTTCTGTCGCTTAAGTCGCAAGTGGGAACCAGCCCTAAGAGGTCACATCCGTTGTCCACCTACAATTTTAGACTGTCATCATCGAACCTTATCGAGAAAAACGTTAATTCTTACCTGAATGTATGTCATATGAAGACCACACGCCCGTGGTTTCTGGTGACAGTAAAGGTGCACGCTTTTTACACTGTTCATTGCGTGTTTGCTCAAACGTTAACAGTTGTCCTCGGCAGTCCTGATACAAATGTTCAAATAAAAAATGTTTAATGGTGGCATAGTTGAGATAAGACCTGTATCATCAGTCAAATTGCGTCATAAACAAGGAAAAGGTTGCTCTAGTTGGCAAAGGAACGAGAAAAAGTCAGGTCATGCGTTCTAAAACTCATGTAATTACACGCGCACACTACATTAAAATTCTTTTTTGCCAAGTAAAATACTAAATGATTAATTATCATGTAGGCGTACTTGCTCCTCATAATAAGTTGGTTAATCAGAAAAAATGTTTTCCTTTAACAATAAAGACGAGTACAAAGAAAACTAATTACATGTCTAATTGGTACCAATCTATATTTTGGCCTGCAACACTAGCAATGGAAGTTAATATAAGGCTAAGCTATCAGATTGTAAAATCTTCTTGTAACCAGAAAAATATATATACTCGAGACTACTGTTTGGCAACAAAATTACTTTTTGACCTCTTACAGGCTTAAATATATAATCTTGAACAAAATAAGGAACATGTGGAGCATATGAATGAATGAGCGAATGAATAAATGAATGAATGAATGAATGAATGAGTGAGTGAGTGAGTGAGTGAGTGAGTGAGTGAGTGAGTGAGTGAGTGAGTGAGTGAGTGAGTGAATGAATGAATGAATGAATGACTTATGTAGCGCACATCATGACATATCACATGCTTCATAGCGCTTTACATACACTTATGAGAATGAGATCGGACGTCAGCTCATGAAGGCGCCTCAGGCAGCCGCTGTCGGTCCATTGTTGATCTCATGTTCTCCACCCCACCCATGAACAATGTATGGCACTAAGGGTGATCACTGCCAGGGTTTTGTAATGCTGTTATTAATCCCCTTTCAGCATTATTATCCAATGCACCAGTTCTTTACGAAGTTCATAATAACAAATCGCAAAAACCAAGGTACTTACCATGATATTACAAAGTTCAAATTTAATATCCTTCCCCTCACAAGGCCTTCCCCCGTTGTCAGGTCTGAGGAAAGAATTATTTCGTTATAGTTGAATTGCAGCTTTTTTAAGGATTACCGGGAAGAGGGCGGAAGGTGGGGAGGAGGGGTGATGGCTACAGACTCGTACCCAGTTGCTTCTCTTTATTTTCTAAGATCGCGGTGCATCAAGCGCCTTTGCGCGCGTCAATTTTCCTTCCCAAATTACTTGCGAATAAAATAGGGTACGTAAGTAGGGACTGGGTACGAGTCTGTGATGGCTATATGATTTCTGGCCAATCAGGGTGACCATGCTCTTTCCCTTTCAACCAATTAGAGAGCAAAACACGCATGGCAACAAATGCATATTTTTTCTTTCAGTTCTGATTGGTTATGACTTGGATCTGTGGATAAAATGATATGGAGTGCAATGAAACCTGTTGAGCATTACTTTCCTGTGGAACTGTTTATTATGCTATACAAGGTGGTTCTAACTTTTGAGTCCGTGGATGAAATCCTAAAATGTGACCTTTCAAACGAAAGCTACTGAGCAGTACTTTCCCGTAGTGCTGTTTATTATGCTGTACAAGGTGGTTCTAACTTTTGAGTCCGTGGATGAAATCCTAAAATGTGACCTTTCAAATGAAAGCTACTGAGCAGTACTTTCCCGTAGTGCTGTTTATTATGCTGTACAAGGTGGTTCTAACTTTTGAATCCGTGCAGATGAAATCCTAAAATGTGACCTTTTAAATGAAAGCTACTGAGCAGTACTTTCCTGTGGTACTGTTTATTATGCTGTACAAGATGGTTCTAACTTTTGAGTCTGTGGATGAAATCCTAAAATGTGACCTTTCAAATGAAAGCTACTGAGCAGTACTTTCCCGTAGTGCTGTTTATTATGCTGTACAAGGTGGTTCTAACTTTTGAATCCGTGCAGATGAAATCCTAAAATGTGACCTTTCAAATGAAAGCTACTGAGCAGTACTTTCCCGTAGTGCTGATTATTATGCTGTACAAGGTGGTTCTAACTTTTGAATCCGTGGATGAAATCCTAAAATGTGACCTTTTAAATGAAAGCTACTGAGCAGTACTTTCCCGTAGTGCTGTTTATTATGCTGTACAAGGTGGTTCTAATTTTTGAGTCTGTAAATGAAATCCTAAATTCAAATGAAAGCTACTGAACCGTATTTTCCTGTGGTGTTGTTTATTATGCTGTACAAGGTGGTTCTAATTCCTACGCCTGTTGGTGAAATCCTAAAGTGTGACCATTCAAATGAAAGCTACTGAGCAGTACTTTCCTGTGGAACTGTTTATTATGCTGTACAAGGTGGTTCTAACTTTTAGAGTCTGTGGATAAAATCCTAAAATGTGACCTTTCAAATGAAAGCTACTGAGCAGTACTTTCCTGTGTTACCGTTTATTATGCCGTGCAAGGTGGTTCTAACTTTTGAGTCTGTGGATAAAATCCTACAATGTGACCATTCATATTAAAGGTTTTGAGCAATACGTTCCTGTGGTGATGTTTATTAACATGCACAATGTGTTTCTAACTCTTTGGTCTAAGTAAGACGTGTAAATTATGATCATTAAAATGAAGCTCTGAGAAGTACGTTCCTGTGATGTCGTTATGTTATAAAAGGTCTGTGTATGACATACGATGAGCCACTTGGCACGAAGGACTTTTGTAACAGACTCTGCGCAAAATTCCTACCAATACTTTTCTGCAACGCTCAGCTCTTTGGTTTGAAATGTGCCGAATTAATAAACCTGAAGATGTTCAGCGTATAATCCTTTAGTGAATTTGAATACAGTCGAACTTCTTCTTACGGACACCACTCTATTACGACCAGTTTCCTATGTCCCGACAACATTGTCGCATATTTTCTTTACAAAAGAACCTTTATAATACGGACCCTCTCTAACACAGACAACGGACACTAAATCTCAGCCCCAGAGAGCAAATTCATATAAAGTTTAAACTGTTTATTACGGACACTCCGGTGATCAGGTGATGATAGTTTGTGTATGTAATACAATTTCCTGTTTGTGGTTACAAACAAATATCGAAAGACGTTTTCAGAATTGTACTTTATTCTTGGCTTTCACTTACGTCATATCAAAATTCAGAAGCATTAAAAAATAGATTTCGAATCCAAAATGTTTATGGAATTGTAGAGAGTTTAAAACTACACATCTTGGCCAAATTTTGAAGCGCAAAAGCATTTCTTTCAAGAATTATAGGCGAACGAGTATTAGATATTTTTAGTAAGAAATGTATGGAGCGGCCATCTTTGTGCCCCACTCAGGGGCACAAAGATAGCGGCCAAAAATTCAAAGTCTTAATTACACCAAAAATCACATCTAAAAATATTGTATTTGCTATAAGCTCCACTAACTCGGCTTATAAGCACTTATAATGCAAACAATAACTTTCAGCTGATTCAATTTTGTTTATTTTCGCGGCTTATCTGAAATAGCGTGACGCATTGCGTGACACATTTAAAACCTTTGTAAATCGGAAGCAAAACATCGTTAAAACTTGAAACTTTTTGTGAAAGATTATAACACTTGTATCCACATACCATGTTAGAAACAGCTTTGTAGGACGTATACTTTAGATTTTTTAATTTTTATGACGTCATGTGAAAACCAAGAATATTATATTTTTTACAGGCAGCATTGCCCTGTACTTCGTTTCGTTTCAAAACAGTGATTCGTATACAGTATGTAGCTGAGATCAGTGTACAATGTAGTTGGCTATTGATAGTGTCAATCTGTAAACTAATCAATTTAGATGCAGTTAAAAGACGAGTGTGGGCCTGTTTTAGTTACTGAACACTTAAAACTGACGTCACTTAAAAGTGACGTCATCGTGGTGACCTCTATAATACGGACACCTCTCTAATACGGTGTCTGTATTAGAGAGGTTAAACTGTACTTACACAGGGTTGTTACATTTTCTCGTTTTGTACTGCACTCCTACACCACAGGACCGCGAGCATTCACTCAAATCACTCCACTGACCCCAGCCGCCATGGATAGGCTTAATGGTCGGTCGCGGAAGAGGAATGGAGAAATCTTCATTATCTTTTGAAACACATCTTCCAAGACGACACCACTGCGTCAACGAAAAAAAAATAACATGTAAGACTTAGAGAATTAGAGAAAATTGTGTCCGTAAAGAAGACGTGACTAACTAGTACAAGGGCGGATTCAGATTGAGTTTCAAGGAGCGACGTAATCTCGTTCCCAGATCTCACTCGTGCTTGTACTGTACTGAAATGCCTGACCGTGGGAGATCTGTGTACGAGATTAGGAGCGAAGCATCAATGATTTTTAAATCATTTTAAAAGATGCTGTTTAGATCAAATTTTTAAATTTCTTTTTTTTTTTTTTTTTTTCATTTTTCGAAAGTAAATTATGTATTTAGTAACGTGTGAAAACCGTTTTTTAATCCGATCATGTGAAAACGGTTTTTTTGCGGATTCAGATTCAGTTTCAAGGAGTGGTGCTTGAATAATTTAAGCCCTAAAAAAAATTGAGAAACCGTCAATATATTAATCTTTAAGATTTTCCATTCATCTTGTTTCATGACGGTTAATTTAAGAGACGATTGTCTCACTTTAGAGGCCCGTGCATAAACAAGAAGTGTCTTACCTGTAATGCATCATTTAACAGGATCAACCCCAAAATCCTCCACCAAATTGCTTTAAATGCATTCTCTCATTTACTTTAAAAGCATAGAGTAGTTTTCAGTTAAGTATCGAACGTAATTTCCACATTGCTTTGGTTTTGTATTCCTCTCCTTCAGTTTGTTGTTGACTCGTGTCATTCTCACACGCGTTTTCCCGCGCTTGGCGCCGGCTACATGTATTTCCTTCTAGTTCTGATTGGCTCATTGCCTCTGTTGTGATTGGTCAGAGTAATTACCTTGGTTTTGGTTTTACGACACTCAAGTGAAAACCACTCTATTTAGCATGATCTCCAACAATTCCAACTTGCTCATCCTTTTCGTCCCACTTAGGCCATAAGGCCACAACAAACGCCAAGTTTAATGGAAATATTGTACTGCAATGTTTAGAACGGGAAGGATTCCATTAGAAGGCGAGGATGTCTAACAATGGCAGGATTAAAATGGATTTTAAATATTGAGAAATGAAAACTTTTGTGCGTACTTCCTTTCCTAAAGACGTTTGTCACAGATTGGGTTTCCTGTGTTGATACCGTCACATCACGTGACCTACTTAATATGCCACGTAACATTGTCTTTCTTGTATGGAGCCCGTATCGGAAACTCTATAAACATATCTCAAGGACAGAAAGTGGAAGAAACAACGATGAGTTTAGAATTTTATGTAGGCAAATTATTTTGTTAGCTTGGTACCTTATTTTCGCCACATTTTGTTCCTTCCAGGGCAGGATCCCTTCGCGTTTGACAGTAGCGGTTGTTATAACTGGAGTAAGACATGCGGCTGCACCATAACTCAGCACATGGATCACGCTTCATCTGACAATGTCAATAAATAAATAAATATTTCACAACTATTCACCGAAGTGAAGGTAAATGGTGATAGGTACTTGCCGAGTCGCGAAGATAAATATCCACCACTCTTCACCGACACTGCGGTAAATAAGTATTTTAGTTTATGCCAGACCAGTGGATATCCAGCCCAAAATAGTGATATTTTCAACTCACAAAAAGCAATCGAATCATTTTCCTTTTTCTGCAAACGATCAAACCGGTTCTTTGCCAGTTGTCTATTTCTTTGCTCAATTCCTTGAGTCCAGAAGCTATAGTCGGTCAGAAATTATTACTGTTAAGTAATAATTTAACAGTTAAAAATGAAAGTTAAGCGAATAATACAGGGTTCAACATCGATATCGTTCAACATTTGTTGATGTTGCAACTTGTTAAATGAGTAGAAACACATTCAACATTTTAAGGTGGCTCCAAGTAGTTTTTTTTTAGGTCACACTTCCCTTTTTAAATGCGCTTATACATAATCTTACTTTAGCTCGAGCTTTTCATTCAAATGCAGTTTTGCTTGAATTTTTCACTCTTTTTAAACTGCATTTCAATGATAAGCTCGATCTCTTTATTGCCAAGGAATTACTCAGAGCTATTTACAGGGAGTAATAACTTAAGTCTGAGGAAACTTTCTGTGGTATTTTAGTGATAATTTGTAAGACCTATGGAATGTTTTGACCGCTTATATTTCAAACATGAAAAAACACGTGTCAAAAATGTTTTGGCGATTTATTCAAAATCGAACAGTTTAATTTGCTTGAAATTTTCCCATTTAGTGTGCTACAGTGTGTAGATTATAGCGCATTTATTCTCTTGTCGTGGGTAGCCCCAAAATCGAAAGATATTTAGGAAAAACTGTTTTTTTTTTTCGCCATATTTGTTTACCGTTGCTATGGAAACGTTGATTAGCATAAAAAGAGCATCGTCCAAAACTTTCATCCAAGCCTAACATCTAGTATCAAATTCAGATTCATTGAGCTAACGTAAGATTATGTATAAACGCATTCAAAATGGGAAGTGTGACCAAAAAAAAACTACCTGGAGCCCCTTTCAAACGATTGACTGACGTATAGCCTGTCTCTATTTTCGTTCAACAACGTTCAACATGAATGGCCTAATTCAACATTCAACATGGCATGACACACTGTTCAACATTTGTTCAACAGCAGTCACAAATCTGTTGATCAACAAATGTTTAACCGTGTATCAAAAACAAAAATGAAGTCCGCCTACCCCACTGCAAAACCTGGAGTTGCTTCCAAAGTCATGCTGACATTGTTGATCGATGGTATAAATCTGACCAGGCAGCTTTTTCAAATGGGGAATCCCATTTCTGAAAGGCACGTCGTCTAAACACCATAGGGCTCTACAAAGAATGAGGACAAATCCATCACGTAAGTGTCCTTACTAACAACCTAAAGCCTTCAAACAATTTAAAGGGGCCATGCCACTAGATTTGAGCATCACTTTGAAAAGCCAAAAGACATATTTGGAACGAAGAAAATCTAAAAATAGTGATCCAGGTTTATTAACAATAACTGTATTCAGTGCACTGAAACTATTAATGTGTGATTTTAGCAGTGGATGGCTAGGATGGAAATGGATCGCAACTTGAAAAATTGAGGCTTTGGCTCGTTTACTTTAAATCTTCTTTTTTGGGTTCATGATTGAAGGTACTTATCAGCAATGTTTGCACAATTTTCACCAAACATCAGCTGAATCCTTGTGACATAGCCACACATATTAGCCATCACTATCTGGTCAGTTCAATGTACACGTCTAATTTCTCAGCAACTCAACAACAACTTCTTATTAGGCATAGTACAAAACGTATAACTGGAACCAATTACGTTTTTGTTATAATCATCATTCGCTGCCTAAAAATTTCCAAAAATATACTTCTGTGGAAAGTCTTAGAAATCTCCTTGAAACAATTTCGAAAAGAGTACAACATTTTTCAGTTTAAAAGATATTTATCGGTAGAGCTTCTGCCATCATCAGTTTTACAATAAATGCTACAAAAAAAAAACGTTAAATAAGAATTTTTATCTCACCATTAAGACAGTCAGAGGGCCAATAACTAAATTCAACCAATCAGAATGCTCTATTGTCGGTCTAATATTCTCTAAGTATTGGACAGGGCATTGTCCCAAATAATCCTGCGCGATCCTTTAGTCGTGTAATAAGTCGTGTAATTAATCTTTTATTAACCAAGCTTGCTCAGCACCGTACTGGGACATTATCGGCCCTCGGTCCTTTTTGTACGGACCTCGCGCTGTCAAGACCTCGGGCCGATATTCTTACAGTACGGCCCCTGCGCTTGGTCAATAGAGGTTTTGCACGGCAGCCATATTGCATGGCAGGAACAATGAAAATGTTTTGCATTAGAAAGAACACACTCTCCCATAGGGAAAAGAATCTATTGTTCCTGCCATGCAACATGGCTGCCGTGCAAAACCTCTATAAGATGTATATGTTGTAGTTCAAATTTTTCCTTGGTTCAAATTTTATTTTCCTTTGTTTAAAACTCATTATCATACATTACCATAGCCAAAAACAAAGGAAAATAAAATTTGAACCAAGGAAAAATTTGAACTACAACATATATAATACTTCTTCCTTAACAAAGAATAACATGGTTGACAATAAAATGCAGTAGTGTGACAGCTCTATTGTTTAAGGCGCTGCAGATGCTTCTGTTTTTGGGGCTAGGAGCCCTTGTGGCTGTTGTTCGTTGCATTGTTCTCTCGAAGGGTTTCGAACCAATGGTGTGGGACCTTACGAGAGCTGCTACATCGCCCATAAAATGACAATGCCATGATATTCTTTGTTACTGCTTTGTTGCTGCTCAAATTGCAACTCCTTCAGTTGCTACATAACTGAGATGATCTCTTTCTCTCTTTAATTCTCCTTGCCGCAGTCCATATGAATTTATTTTAATATACACATTATGATAGATTCATCACTTCACGGGTATAATAGAACTCACAAATGACCATCTTTCTTTTAGTGAGTCTCAAGTGAAGACCAACCTCGAGACTATAGCATTTCTTGTATCAACGAAAATAAGTGTTTCACTTACTTCAGTTTTGATATAAGATCTCGCCGACTACAAGACGACCAGTAAAACCGGTCAAACCGGGATCGCACCAGAGGCGCCATGATGCTTCCTTTGATGACATCATTGGAGCAGTTATTGTTTACCCCGTCATGTTCCATTCCTAATCTGCAAACAAGAAGTAAATATCAGCAGACTAAAGAAGGATAACATGGCCATGAAACATAGTATTTAAATTTGTACAACAACTCAATGAAACATAATTCTCCACATAATTTTGATACCTTTGATTTCTGAAGTATCGGAAGTATTGTTGCGCATTTGTTTCTGAACTTTCCCGAAAAAATAAATGTATTGATAGTGTATTGCTTCTAATTTTATAGACAACAAAAACTAAAGGCAAATTCACGCTTTCCTACAGAACTATATCCCTTGTTTCTAACAAAATGTCCATTTGATCACAGAGACGCTAAATTAGGTGATAAAAATCCAAACTTGATTTCTGGTTCAAACCATAGTCCAATTCAATTTACTTGCATCTGCCTATCAATTAAAGATCAAAGAGAAAATCCGCATACGTCGGGAACAACCATCCCTTAATAAACAGGTTCAACAACTTAATCTCACTCCTGTCGTTTAATTCTTCACCTTTAGTTTATTGTTATTACAGGGGCGGTTCCAGGGGAATGGTTGACGGGGTTGAACTCCACCCCCCCTTTGAGCAGCATTTGTTTGACTCTTTGTGTCTCTCTTTTATATCTTAACTTCACAAACGCTTTTCAAGTCTCAGAAATGCTGGAAATGGCATTTTAAAGGGTAAAAATGGAAATATTTTCCGGGGGAACGTGCCCCCGGACCTTTCTAGAAGCTCGCGCCTACGGCGCTCATCATCCACGCCCATGGCGTGCAAAGTTATTAAGGTGTACAACCCCCTCCCCAACTTTCAAAAATTCCAGGATCCGCCCCAGTATTATTAATTATTTGAACCTTCTTAATACTATAAATACCTCTGTTAGGTTAATTGTGTTCTTTGAAGGTGGTTTTTGAAAAACAGAAACATGTTTTGTTCGTTACATAGAGTCGTGATTTCTTTAACAAAAATTCTTAATTATATAAATAATTACGATTTTCTGCTTGAGGAAACGTCTAGAGTAACCGTTAAACCTACAAAATGTCGATATTTTTTTCAGACAAATGAATTATTGACTCAATATTCACCAAGATAGAAAATAAATATGTTATGACGTCATCAACATGCTTATAACTTACGTATGTCCTGTCTCGTGCGCGATAATAAATGCTGACGAAAATCCATCTTCTTCATTCAGGGTGCAGCTTCGCATACGATAACACATTCCGTGAACCGGAGCGTAACCTGTTATCAAAAGTTAGTTGGTAATTAAAAATGATTGCATTGTCTTCTCTCCCAAGAGTGTTCAACCATTAAAGAGATTACCCGCGCGCACTGCGTTCTACGGCAAACGGCAAACGCCAGCTTGCAGTTGATTTACTTTTCCTTGAATCGTTAAATAAATCCACTAGAAAAATCGAAAATATTCACATGTCCACGACAAGCGCGAAACAATTCATTTTCACGTAGAAACGGCAAACGGCAGAAAACAAAAGTTGAATTTTTTCCGTTCCCGGGAAAAAAACGTAATGCTTGATCTCTCTATCTGTTAGGGTTTCAACATCCTAGTTTAATATTTTAAGGGTTGGACGGAGTAAGAAGTTTATATTAATCTTGCGATATAATTCGTTCATTTTATTACAGTTGAATATGTAAATATTATAGATGATTATGTAAAATAACCTTCGCATTCTCAACAGACGGCAAAAATCAACATTTATAAGGACAATACTCTTCAGTTGCTTTCATTTGAATGGTGATACTTTAGAATTTCATCCGACAGACTCAAAAGTTGAAACCACCTTGTACAGCATAATTAACAGTACCACAGGAAAGTACTGCTCAGTAGCTTTCATTTGAATGGTCACACTTCAGGATTTTATTCACAGACTCAAAAGTTAGAACCATCTTGTACAGCATAATAAACAGCACCACAGGAAAGTACTGCTCAGTAGCTTTCATTTGAATGGTCACACTTCAGGATTTTATTCACAGACTCAAAAGTTAGAACCATCTTGTACAGCATAATAAACAGCACCACAGGAAAGTACTGCTCAGTAGCTTTCATTTGAATGGTCACACTTCAGGATTTTATTCACAGACTCAAAAGTTAGAACCATCTTGTACAGCATAATAAACACTACCACAGGACAGTGCTGCTCAGTAGCCTTCATTTGAATGGTCACACTCCAGGGCCGAGTTGTTCAAAGCCTGATTAGCACTAATCCTGGATTTACTGTCAACAGAACATTTGAGTTGTCATGGTAATTAACCCTGGATTAGCGCTAATCGTCCTTCACATACTCAAAAATTAGAACCACCATATTTTTATAAGGACGACTTAGAAATGTACCAAGATGTAAAATGCGCAAAATACTTTCATTTTAAATTGGACAAATTGCGAAAAAAAAATTCCGTACCTGAAGGTCCAAAGTCTTTTCTAGAAAAAGAAAGAAAAGATTACAACATCAATGAATGCTAATATTTTAATTCCAGTTCCGTAGAAGCTGTAAATATATGCATGGTAACATAAAAACATCGGCCGCTGTTTAAAACTGATCGCTAATTATGAACCAGACAAATTAAACGCATTACCCAGTCACTGGGTAAGGTCATGTTATGTTTTGGTATAATTTAAATGATCGCGGTCCAACAATTCGAAACAAATATAAATAATGTAGTTTTACATGTTTTAATTTATCGACAAATTAATGTTACAAGGGCAGGATCGTTATGAAATGTATGCCCACGTACCTAAATTAATTTATTTGGACGTCACAAACGAAACTTAATCACAGTTAAAATGAATGGGGTGAGCCGTCGATGTCAAATGAAGTTGATGAGGTCCACCGCGGCTGGATTCACCAGTCAAATCACGAACCTTGCAGATGAACTAAGCAATTCCTGGATTAGTATAGCAACACTTAATTGCAAACACTGGCTTCTCTTTTCTCTTGACGAACCTAAGCGACCAGCATGCGTTTACTTTCAAATAAGGTCACCACTGCCGTGCATGGGGAGCGCCATAAGCTACGGTATTTTTTGCTGTAATCTCACATATCTATAATGCAGGGTTTTAAGTTGGCCTGCAGGACATCTAACCAGCATTCGGTGCCCTGCATATTTTATGATTGCCCAATATATTTCCTAAATTTCATTGGCCTCCCCTTAACTGCCCCCCCCCCCCCCCCCCCCCCCCCCCTTCGCAAGTCTTAATGAAGAGCGATTTACACGGCACAACTTTTGCATACAACTATCGCATGCAATCTGCTCACGTTATACGAACGACACGAATCGCGTCATCTTAATCAGCCTACAGCTCGCTCACAACTGTTACATACGACACGAAAAAAGTTGTAGGATTTTGAAATATGTTTTAAAACCCTACGACAATCGTCGCCACATACAATGTTATATGATGCGAGTTGTATACAATTTTCGCCTAACGCAAGCAGCGCGCGCTACAAAAAATCGCATGCGATGAATTTGTATAGTGTAAATCGGCCTTTAGTCACCTTAAAAGTTCGTAATAATGAATTAGACGAGTTTTCTTCTGTAAAATGCCGCTTCAAACTTTTGTAACATCGAAAAATTTAACCCCTTTTGGGTACGAAATAAGGTCAGCTAGGATTTTCGGAAAGGAGAAAGCAGTTTTCAATTGAGTGTCGTAAAACCAAAACCAAAGTAATTGCTCTGACCAATCACAGCAGTCGTAAACAATCCAATGAACCAATGAGAGCTCGAAGCAATTACATGTCGCCGGCGCCAAGCGCGGGAAAATGCGTGCGAGCAAGTCACGATTGGTTTTGGCTTTACTTCTGATTGGTCGAGAAAGTGGCACGAGAATTTTTAGCCAATCACAAAGCGTAGCAATGAAAAACCAAAGCAATTGTGTAATTACTTTTCACACTCAACTGAAAACTGCTCTAAAGCAGCTAATAAATTCAGGGGATAAGATTTTTTTCCGTAAAATTTTCTGCCGCTGATATAAAAAGAACCAAAGACTCAAACTGTATAAGCTTTCACGTAGTTTCATTTAATGGTGCTAAAATGATATGGAAAAACGGTACAAACTTTTTGCTAAACATTCATCGTCCGATGACCCTGGTCTCACGATGCAAATAAAAACGAAACTGAATAGTTTTAGTTTGTATCCTGAAAAAGGCAGCATTGCCGAAACGTCGGTATAACAATTAATATATGAACAGCGTCGACATTTCATTATTTTCATTTTAGCAAATAAAAACGAGCTTTGTCTACGTAGATGCTATGGTTATTTTATGAATAGTTAACAACTATTCACCTCAGTGTAGGTGGGTAGTGGTGGATATTTACCGAGCCGCGAAGCGGCGAGGTAAATATCCACCACTGCCCACCTACACTGAGGTGAATAGTTGTTTTAGTATATACTGAAACAGTGAGATAATATAACGAAAATGATGCTTTTTAACTCATTTATTCCCGTCAACGATTACAATTTTCGCGCGCAAATTGCTGGGAGGTGAATAGCACTTGCTATTCCGAGTTTCAGTAGCCAATCAGAGCGCGCCAACAATGCTATCCACTGTTTCAGTATATACTAATTATGAATAGTTACAGAGCTTATTACCTTGTTAAGAAGACAGTCTGATCGTAATAGTCCTTGGTATGTTTATCAAAACCTTTCCTCGTCTTATGGCCCCAGTAGCACACGCTTGATAAACTAGCCATTGGTTTTCCATTAATTTTTATTTCTTTCTGAGGTAAAGAATAACGGTGGGATACAATTAATTAAGTTATGGAAAAAAAAACTATCTATCATGAAGCGTGGTGATTTCTTATTTCCATTCTCTTTACTTTTACTCCAGTAAGTAAGGAAAAGAAAGTTCGTTTATGCACGTATTAAAACGGTTTTCGGCACAAAACAATAGGTTTAATGAGCGAAAACAATGCCTCTGCACGTGCGTGTTACATTTTGGTACATTTCTTTGCCGTTCCGGCCCCGCAAAACAATAACGACAAATATTCAAATTGTAGGTTTTGTGGAGAAGGTGAACAGACGACGGTTAATTTTTCTTTCTCGATTTGAACTAGAAAGCCACCCCTTCAAATTCAGCTTTTGAACAATCCGGTCACATTAGATAAACTAAACAAATTGGAACAACTGCAAAGTAGTTTAAAACGGCGCGAATCCTTTTTTCAAGTGACGTTTTCCTTGGCGTTGCCGTCGTCGTTGCTTAAGCTCCCTATTTAGCGATTACGTCGGTTTTGCATTATTACGCTTTGTGATTGGCTAAAAATTCTCTCGCCACTTTCTCAGCCAATCAGAAGTAAAACCAAAACCAATCTTGACTTGCTTACACGCGTTTTCCCGCGCTTGGCGCCGGGTACACGTATTTGCTTCGAGTTCTGATTGGTTCGTTGAATTGTCTGCGTCTGTTGTGATTGGCCAAAGTGATTACTTTGGTTTTGGTCTTACGATACTCAATAGTCCTTTTTACAGTTGTGTGCTTGGTGACCTTGCCTTTGAGTGGAAGCGAGGCTGGAGGTGACCTTGCTTTGATACAAACCTTTCTGCCTTTCATATGTTAATAATGCTTTTCTCATGCTAACTAGCTAAATTTACATCTGAAAAGCTCCAAGGTCTGTATCAAAGCAAGGTCACCTCCAGCCTCGCTTCCACTCAAAGGCAAGGTCACCAAGCACACAACTGTAAAAAGGACTATTGAAAACAGGGCTCTGAAAAAGTTTACTTCACGTTACAACCTGCAATTCACTTAACAATAAATTTTGCCATAAGCCAAACAAATGTATTTATTTATTATCGACAGAAGAGAAACCTTTCAATAAGAAGCAATCATTAGATTAGACTATGAGCACGACTACCACCACGACTTCTCCGTACTGAACATTTTATTTAATACAGAAAAGATGTACCTGTAGTCGAACTCTAATGCAAATGTTGCCAACTCGTTTTCACTGGTTACGCAGCGGACATACACAAGCATGTGTAACAGAACTTACCGGATCTTTTTCCAGAAGAACAAGTTTTACGACCACAAAGTAAACTGGAGCGCCAATTGACTGGTGTTGATATATTCTGGAGACCTGTAGAAATTAAGGGAAAGAGCGTTGAATTTCACCATTTCACTACTGCCAAGTCTATACAAACGACACCAACCCACGTTCTACGTTTTGCTTACTTGACCGGAATGACCGATAATTACTTCAGCAGCTACGCTTATCGTTAACTAAGGTTCTAACGACTTCATAAAAACAATTTCTCTCTGATTTAATGTTCAAAACTACAACTACAACTACAACTACAACGCAATCCCGTGTTCTTTCCTTGCGGATGAAATAAATAATGCTCATAAGCAAACGTGATTAGCGTCCCATTTCGTGCGAGAAGCAAAGCTTTATTTTACACCTCAAATACCCAAATACCACGACTTACATACATACTTTATTTGATAAGTAGGTTGCATAAAAGGCAGCCAAAGGGCTGGTTTGGACCTGCTATACTAAAATGTAAGAATTACATTTGTAAAAATTAAATTTATAACATTAGAACTATATACAAATAAGATAGAACAATATACAAGTAAGTACATAAAAAGAAATTACAATATATGAAATCATCTTTTTTGTTAGTAACTCAGTACTGTTGCCCCCTTATAAAATGAGAAATTATCAATAATTTTAACATGTTTACGTAAAATTTGATTAAAAGAATAAGAATTTTCTGGTACTTTAACTAATGAATGAAAGTACAGTGCAGGGGCGGATCTAGGGGGAGGGTCCAGGGGGTGCGCACCCCCCCCCCCCCCTGAGATGACCTAGTCTGCGTTGTTCGCTTTTAAAATTTGTTTACGTCACCCTTCAGTTACGTCATTCCTTAGAGGTGCACCCCCTCCTAAGAAAAATCCTGGATCCGCCCCTGACAGTGCAGCATTTGTGTTTTCCTCCGCTATTTAGGAATTTTTCTTATTATAGCGCGAAAGCGCGTGTGATATCACCTAATTATTAGCCGACGAGGCCGTAGGCCGAGTTGGCTAAAATTAGGCCATATCACGCAAGCTTGAGCGCAATAATAGTTTTATAATTCAACACATTGATATCAAAGCACAGTTTGAAGAAAAAATATCGAGGCCGGTCCATCATTTTTGCATTCTCTTGTCAAAATGCGAACTTTACCGCCATGGTTGGAAATACGTCATGTAGACATAGGGTATATCGATAACTTTTTGACCATATTTGGGAAGTGTATCAATGTGTTGAATTATAATTTTACATATCTCGACTGCTACTAGGACCACTCGCATTAAACTTAAATGAAAACCAAATAACCATGTTTAAGTGTGTTACCATATAATTAGCAATCATGTTTAAAATCTCTTACTGAACGTGATTCCCTGAATATAGATGTATACATGCTTGAGTTTCTTGCGGGTAAGCACAATGATAATAAGGAAGGGAGATAAGGACTTTTTATCATTCAAACCCCCTCCCTCCCCTCTCCCTCCCCCCCCCCCCCCCCCCCCCCCCCCCCCCCCCCCGCGCGCCACCCCCGAGACGATAGGCACTACATTGTGGTCATCACTTACAATATTCATCAAAGTCAAGATGTACTTCTCCGATTCTGCTTTGCCATGAAAACGCACTACTGAGCTGTCGGCAGTTGCCATCACCTCTATGTACTTGGGCTTGGTTTTAAGCATGGCCGGGAATTTCATATCGGGTAGTGACATGGTGCCTGTACAAGAAACAAAGACAAGCATAAAAATGATTGCCGTGTAGGCTACCACTATGTCTTGGCAGCGGTTTTCACTTGAATGTCGAAAACCCAAAGTTATTACTTTGGCCAATCACACCAGACGCAGACAATCCAATGATCCAATCAGAACTCGAAGCAAATCCCATGTAATTAGCGCCAAGCGCTTTTTGCTTCTGATTAGAAGGAAGGAAGCACAATGCAAGACTCTGCATAACACTTCGTATAATGGTACAGAAAGGGAAACGCACGCTGTTTTGCTTTAAGTATTGACAAAAAAAGATCGGACCCACTTTGTGTTAAATCGCGTACGATATCAGCTGCCATAATCTGCAATTTTCTGTTGCACAAAATGCTACACTTCCATTTACAAATTACGATCGCTCTAGGCAAATTTTACGCCTGCAATGCCGTTTGTGTATGTTAATCCCTCCTCTGACACGATGAATTTTTTGGCAGCGCTCAAAACCAGATTTCAGTACAAATTGTATTGGTCCAAATGCGTAGTCATTTACGCTATTGATAATTAAAAACGAACGAACATCACAACAATACTAGCTAATAAAATAACAACTAATAATCACAACTACTAAATGTAGGTATTATAACTAGCCAAGCAATTTATTTATTTTACAAAGTTGCTGTCACGAACTTGGTACAGTGACGAAGACTCGTATGAGATTCTCTCGGTCCGATTCCACGGGTGTATATTCATTGTGTCCATTTACATGAAGTACTTTGTTTGTGTCCAGGTCCCTCACGAACCACTTGTGTGAAGTGTATGTGTCAACCACCATTTCCTCGCTTGGAGAAAGATTGTAAAAGAAGAGTTCTTCACCTTCCTCGATGTAAAACAGCTGTTGGATGCAGAAAAAATTGAATTCATTAAATAAAGAAATAGTTATCGTAGTGAAAGCAACCTTTTTTTATTGCAACACACACAAAAGAAACACTACTTACAAAACAAAGACGGACACTACTTACAATACTTTTACTACTTACAATACAATACTTCCTTACAATACGATTCTTACACTACTTTGTTCCACATCTGGTTCTTAGTTATACACCTATGTAGTTAGAAAATTACGGTTTAAAACAGGTTTCCACTTAGCCTCAAGCATCTTCAGATTATTATATTTTGTGAAAACAACCTTTATCCCTTCGAATACAACTCTCTCTCTCTAAGGCGGACATCCTCGGGGCCAGCTCTAGCTGTCTGTCAGTACGTATGGGGAGCGATTTCTGGGGATTTGTTAAGTGACCGTTTAATAGAGGGTGACCGCTTAAAAGAGGGCCACTTAATAGAGGTTTGACTGTAGTTCGTTCATACGTCACTCAGATGTCAGAAATTATATGTTCTCACCTTAACAAAGCGGTTTGATCTATTGATAAACGTTACGTAACTGTTAGGCTGAGTGGGTACAGAGGCCGCAGGAAGCTTGAGGCCAGCTGAAATGCAAGTAAAAACCTCAACGTTATCTTACATTATCAATAATGAATTCTGTAGACGATTGTCTTACCAGAAATCTAGTTAGGTGACATGCGAGCACTTTCAGTCGTTGTATTTCTCACACTCGAAACCCATTTCTTAATATTAGGGGCCTTCATTCGCATTAAGAGTGCGAGATCTGATCACTAATTATTTAGAGCTTTTTTGAATTGTGTCGTAAGACCAAAACTACAGTAATTACTTTGACCAATCACAACAGACGCAGACGATCCGATGAACCAATCAGATATCAAAGTAGCCTGCACAAAGCGCGGGAAAACGCGTGCATGTATGGAGCAGTCACCACTGGTTTTGGTTTTACTTTTGATTGGTTGATAAAGTTGCGCGAGATTTTTCGGTAGATAATCACAAAACGTAGCAATGCAAAACCAAAGCAGTTGCGAACTTACTATCGACACTCAGTTGAAAACCAAACCTCCTGTTATGGCAATTATGGCTTACATACATACACAAACTTTATTTCATTTGAATGTCATAATACTCACGTGCTACAGTGATTTGAGCGTCATAATACTAACGTGGTACAGTGATTTAAGCGTCATAATACTCTCGTGGTACAGTGATTTGAGCGTCAATACTCACGTGCTACAGTGATTTGAGCGTCATATTACTGACGTGCTACAGTGGTATGAGAGTCATAATACTCACGTGCTACAGTGATTTGAGCGTCATATTACTGACGTGCTACAGTGGTATGAGAGTCATAATACTCACGTGCTACAGTGATTTGAGCGTCATATTACTGACGTGCTACAGTGGTATGAGAGTCATAATACTCACGTGCTACAGTGATTGGAGCGTCATATTACTGACGTGCTACAAGGCCGGCACACACTAGGGGACATGTTGCGGGGCCATGAGGCGGGGACAAGCTTCTTCGTGTGTACAGCATAGCGCATGTTGCAGGGACAGTACGAAAGCTGGTGTACACAAAGCGGATTGAGGTATAAAAATCACATAAATCACTGAGGGCACCTACTACTGAAGGCTCTTGGGATATTCAATGGCGCGTTTATATTGGTTCACTTCTATTTTGTGGCGGGAACAGTTTGCAAGAGCAGTGCACACGATGCGACATCGAAATGAGGGTCATTTTGTCCCCTCTTCATGACGCACGAATTCAAACCAGCTGAATTTCATGCAACATGTTGCAGGGACAAAATTGTGTCCCCGCAACAGAACTCTTTCGCAAAAACGGGGATGTCACACGAGGAAACTGTCGCTGCAACATGTCCCCGCTTCATGTCCCCGCAACATGTCCCCTAGTGTGTGCCGGCCTACAGTGGTTTGAGCGTCATAATACTCACGTGCTACAGTGATTTGAGCGTCATGATACTCACGTGCTACAGTGATTTGAGCATCATAATACTCACGTGGTACAGTGATTTTAGCGTCATAATACTCAAGTGTTGCAGTGAATTGAGCATCATAATACGCACGTGGTACATTGATTTAAGCGTCATAATACTAACGTGGTACAGTGACATGATACTCCCATGCTACAGTAATTTGAGAGTCATAACACTCCCGTGCTGCAGTGATTTGAGCGCGGTGCTTAGTGGAACGTCATAATACTCACGTGGCACAGTGATTTGGGCGCGGTTCCTGTTTCTGATAGTCGTGTCTGTCGGGGGTTTGTAGGTCTTTTTCATGTTTATAAAGAGCTGCTTTCCAGTGTCTAAGTCTTTTGCTATCCATTCGTGTACCGTAAAAGTATCTACGTTTTGTGTTTGACCATCTTCCAAGATTCGGAATAATGTTTCCACTCTATTGCGGACAAAGTAAACCTGAAATTAAAGATTAATCTATAAGAGCGCAGATCAAACGAGTTAGATGACGTTACGGTCTTTCCAACAATGCAGTCACGGGTAACGCCCCACCCAACCATCCCCTACTGTCTTTACCATAGGAAAGACAATCCAACCTACCAGCCGTCTATGCGTTGATTGATTGATTGATCGATTAACTGATTGATTGATTGATTGATTGATTGATTGATTGATTGATTGGTTCGTTGGTTCGTTGGTTGGTTGGTTGGTTGGTTGATGGATGGACTGATTGATTGATTGGTTGGTTGATTGATTGGTTGGTTGACTGATTGATTGTTTGTTTGATAGATCGATCGATCGATAGATCGATCGCTAGCTGTTCAAATTATGCATGATGGCTGGCTTACTGGATGAAATTTAAGTTTTGGAAACTATCCCTAAAGATCAGCAAACAAGAGAACGAAGGAAACAAGAATAAAGTATATTAAAGTTTAATAAAAACACAAGTCATATAAAACTGTTTAAATTAATAACAATGAAATTAATATAAAACAAAGACGGTAGTTTTCATTCGAGTAATCGCTCTTAAAAATATCATCTTAAAGAAGTCATAGAAAATTTAGTAATAAATAGTTACCTTTACTGAACGCTTCGCGAGATTCACGAGTTGTATGTACGAACTTTGCGAACGAGCTGCTGAGGGATCAATCAGCTTCTCTTCCACTATAAAATAAAAAGTTTAGTAACATTCGCGGTAATCAAAAGTTTATGTTCTTTGCACTAAAACCAAACACAGAGATCTTCAGAATAAAGTATCAACAGTGACCACAAAAACCTAAAACTCGCAAGTAGTCAAAAAAAGTAAAAAAAGGGAACTTTATTGGAACTTTCATCAGAAGATCCCTAGGATTTAGAGAAATCGGACGAGAATGAGTCGGTATCAATGTTACACTTCCACCGAAAATTCCTCTTTTGGTATACACAAAACCTTCACAAGTGCCGTCGCCTTTTTATCTTTGCTGTGGTAGTTTTTACTGAGCGAAGCTGTTTTCACCTGGACGTTCTCCAGCGCTGCCATTTTGAACAACAGATGTTGTCGGGTTTGAGACCAGGTACTTAAATAGGATTGGTCGTTGGCATGGTCAAACATGGGGTGCTAAACGTTCTGACATCGTTTAACCAACAAATGTTGTGCACTGATGTTAGAACGTTTGGCCAGGGCCTCACTCATGCGCGTATTTCCACCGCTTAGTACTAGTTACATCTTGTCCCGCGCTTGGTACTGGTTGAAGATTTCCCGCACTTGTACCTGTTGCATTTCTTTTTTTCGCGCTTGGCACCGGTAGCATGCATATTTTCCCGCGCATGGGACCGAAAGCATGAATGTTTTCCCGCGCTTGGGACCGGTAGCATGAATGTTTTCCCGCGCTTGGGACCGGTAGCATGAATGTTTTCCCGCATTTGTACCAGTTGCATTTTTTTGCCGCGCTTGGCACCGGTTGCATGTTTTCGCTTCGCGTTCTGATTGATTCATCGTGTTTGTATCTGTATTTATTACGACTGGTAACATTGACTACATCTAACCGCTAGTACCTCTATTCGATCAAATTCTTCTAACTAATTGAACAAAACTACACGCAGACCAGCAAGGAGAATTTGTATGTTGACTTGCAGGGTGGATGAATTAACCAAAGGTTGACAGTAATGATGACGTAGGCAATGTGCGCTATTTTTAGAATTACAGAGAGATCTGAGCTTCATACCAATAACGCATTATTATTCTTACAATCAGTGCGGCTGGAACTTGCAGATAATTATTTTACTGAAGAAGCCTTTCAGGTTTTAACCATCAAGAGCAAAATGTGCATTGCATTTACATTCATTACTTGTCCCAAGGTAACGAGAATGTTTTTTAGCCTTTATTATGAAATCTCCAAAGTAAACAGCATTTCTGTTGAAACCAAGACGCACCCTAAAGCGAAGGTGCCAGGCCTTCTAGATATGTTTCTATTCACCGCTTTATATTTTATTTTAATTTACATTTGCAGCATAAGCCCTCTTTCTCCAGTTTCTACCGAGCATCTTAAGGCTATCGAGTAAAGAAAGAAAAGGGCAAATGAAAGAAAGTACGAAAGGGAACTTTTTTTAAGGCAAGCGAGTGGTACCTTTCGTTTAGTTTTTGCGAATCTTTGACGGTCCGTGAAAATTACCAATTTAAAACCCGCGCGGATTCTTGGTTTGCACATGACGTCATAAAAATTCACAAATCCAAACTTTACATCCTACAAAGCTTTTTCTAACATGGTATGTAGATACCAGTGATACAATCCTTCGCAAAAAGTTACAAGTCTTAACATGCTTTGCTTCCGATTTGTGAAGGTTTTAAATGTGTCACGCAATTCGTCACACTATTTCAAATAAGCCGTGAAAATAAACAAAATTGAACTCGTAGTGAATCCAACCTTTTGTGATGTGATTTTTTTGCGTAATTATGACTTTGAAGTCTTGGCCGCCATGTTGGTGTACCAAAGTGGTACACCAAGATGGCCGCTCTATTTATGATGTGTAGTTTTAAACTCTTCTACGAAATATTTTCGCTTCTGAATTTTGATATGCCGGGGGGGCATATCAAAATTCAGAAGCGAAAATATGACGTAAGTGCAAGCCAAGAATAAAGGGTATTTGAGACAGAACAATTTGCGTTGCTAAGGCTTACTAACCTTTCAGTCCCCTAGCAAAGTAGTCACCGTTGAATTTGTCAAACTCCAAGTTGTGCGGTTTGCTGAGGTCTAGCATGGCCTTTCTGTACACCAGGTGGGGTCTCCCAGGATTGGTCCATCCCCGATCCACTACCAGACTTGTGTTCAGCACAGGTTCGATGTAAACTGTGTCATTTCCTAACTCTATGATTCCTGCCTTGAAGAAAAAGGAAGTAAATTCAGCCCTTAGAAGTAATTGTTTATGATTAGACTTTGGTCGTTTGAATATTTTTGGCGTTAAGCAAAGGAAACTACCTTTGACTTAAATCAAAGACGGCCTTTGCCACCTTTGACACCGTATAAAATGTTTGGTAAAAACGTCCTTTGCCACCTTTGACACATGTCAAAGACGTGTGGTAAAGGCCATTTATGAGCCAGTGATACTTGCTAACAGAGCTTCAACGATCAGAGTATGTGTAAACTAAAGCCTACTTACCAGTCCATCGCAGTCACTTATGGCCACACTGGTGTGGGATGATTCTGTTTCGCCGATAAGGTAACACTGGTCGGTTACTGTTTTCCTTTCAATGCTTCCGTCCTCTTTGTAACGCTCAATGACAAAATCGGATCCGAAAAGCTGTGTGTTTACTCTCAAAAAAAGTTTAATTGCCTTTCCTTTATAATTAACCTGATAAAAAAAAATAATGAAATTACTTTCGTCTTTAAAAAATCTAAAGTAGATAAGTTGCCAATGTAACCAACTTTCAGAAGCCATTTAAAATAGAATTAAAAGTAGCAAAAGGGAAGTGAATGGATAATTGGCTGATTTTTCGGGGAGAGAGAAGCACAGGAAAGAAATACTCAATAGCTTTCATTTGGATAACACGGATAATGACACTTAACTTTGAGATTTCACCCACAGACTCAAAATTTAAAACCACCTTGTACAGCATGATAAGCAGAACCACTTGAAAGTACTGCTCAGTAGCTTTCATTTGAATGGTCACACTTTAGGACTTCATCCACAGACTCAAAAGTTAGAACCACCTTGTACAGCATAATAAACAGTACCACAGGAAAGTACTGCTCAATAGCTTTCATTTGAATGGTCACACTTTATGATTTTATCCACAGACTCAAAAGTTAGAACCACCTTGTACAGCATAATAAACAGCACCACAGGAAAGTACTGCTCAATAGCTTTCATTTGAATGGTCACACTTTAGGATTTCATCCACAGACTCAAAAGTTAGAACCACCTTGTACAGCATAATAAACAGTACCACAGGAAAGTACTGCTCAATAGCTTTCATTTGAATGGTCACACTTTAGGATTTTATCCACAGACTCAAAAGTTAGAACCACCTTGTACAGCATAATAAACAGCACCACAGGAAAGTACTGCTCAATAGCTTTCATTTGAATGGTCACACTTTAGGATTTCATCCACAGACTCAAAAGTTAGAACTACAATGTTCAGCATAATAAACAGCACCGCAGAAAAGAACTTTCATTTAAATTGTCACACTGTAGAACCACCTTGTACATCATAATAAGCAGAACCACTTGAAAGTACTTGTACATCATAATAAAGAGTACTACAAGAAAGTACTGCTCGGTAGCTTTCATTTGAATGGTCACAATTTCAGCAGTATTTCAGCCACAGACTCAGACGTTAGAACCACCTTGTACAGCATAATAAACAGTGCCACAGGAAGGTACTGCTCAATAAGTTTCATAATAAATGCTCGCAACGTTAAATTTTTTTTTCGCCGACTTTTTTTGCTGTATTTGCATTCAAGTATGCAGAGCCTTTGTTCGAGTCTTATTTATCAGACCCGGTGGTAGGGAAACACCGCTTGTCAAAGGTATCACAGGCTCTTAGAACAAGATATCGTGACTGGATAGGCCGACTGGATATATCACTTAGTCGGAAATTCAGGGCAGTTTTTTTAACATTTTTATCACGCAGTCGCAGGGATCCAGAGACAGTGTTTCTTTGTGATCATTTCCCATCTTTTGTATATACCAATCAAACCTGATAAATTATCGGCCCAGTCTCCTCGCTTGTGCTTCGCCGACGACGTCGATGGCTAGAAAGGGTAGTCACGTGATCTGTGATCCGACCTCGATGATCCAATTCAGTTGGGTAAGTTATATCAAACTCGGGCAGCAAATTCATCAAATGTTCTGTTAAAATAAAACAAAGTAAATAGTCATTAGACAGTTGTGTGGCGAATCAACAAGGGAGACCGGGGTGTTCCAAATTTGGACGTTAGTAGTCACGTGATACACCCTAATAATTTGATTTAGCGCCTTCCTTCCAATAAGCGCCCTCTTTCTAATTAGTGCCTCCCTTTCAGTGTCGTTTTGTTAATAAGCGCCCCCTTTCGAATAAGAAACCTCATCTCAGCGATGTTTTTAGCGCCCCTTATTCTGACGTTGAATATGTTAAGTCAGAAAGCTATCTTATCGAAGAAAGACATTGAATTATGTTCTAACCATGCGAGCCGTTGTTACCCGATTGTTCTGACTATGCGAATTGCATATTTTCTGTTAGTGTTCATTCTGAAGTGCTTTTTCACGCTCGTATGTTTTTGTCAAAAAAGAAATAAGCTCCCCCTTCCTAAATAGCGCCCCCTCTCCAATAATCGCCCCCTCTCCAATAATCGCCCCCTCTCCAATAATCGCCCCCTCTCCAATAAGTGCCCCCTCCCTAATAAGCGCCCCCTCTCCAATAAGCGCCCCTCCCTAATAAGCGCCCCCTCCCTAATAAGCGCCCCCTCTCCAATAAGCGCCCCCTCTCCAATAATCGCCCCCTCTCCAATAATCGCCCCCTCTCCAATAATCGCCCCCTCTCCAATAATCGCCCCCTCTCCAATAAGTGCCCCCTCCCTAATAAGCGCCCCCTCCCTAATAAGCGCCCCCTCTCCAGTAAGCGCCCCCTCCCTAATAAGCGCCCCCTCCCTAATAAGCGCCCCCTCTCCAATAAGCGCCCCTCCCTAATAAGCGCCCCCTCCCTAATAAGCGCCCCCTCTCCAATAAGCGCCCCCTCTCCAATAATCGCCCCCTCTCCAATAAGTGCCCCTCCCTAATAAGCGCCCCCTCCCTAATAAGCGCCCCCTCTCCATAAGCGCCCCTCCCTAATAAGCGCCCCCTCTCCAATAAGCGCCCCTCCCTAATAAGCGCCCCCTCCCTAATAAACGCCCCCTCTCTAATAAGCGCCCCCTCCCTAATAAGCGCCCCCTCTCCATAAGCGCCCCCTCTCCAATAAGCGCCCCTCCCTAATAAGCGCCCCCTCTCCAATAAGCGCCCCCTCCCTAATAAGCGCCCCCTCCCCAATAAGCACCCCCTCCCCAATAATCGCCCCCTCTCCAATAATCGCCCCCTCTCCAATAATCGCCCCCTCTCCAATAATCGCCCCCTCTCCAATAAGTGCCCCCTCCCTAATAAGCGCCCCCTCCCTAATAAGCGCCCCCTCTCCAGTAAGCGCCCCCTCCCTAATAAGCGCCCCCTCCCTAATAAGCGCCCCCTCTCCAATAAGCGCCCCTCCCTAATAAGCGCCCCCTCCCTAATAAGCGCCCCCTCTCCAATAAGCGCCCCCTCTCCAATAATCGCCCCCTCTCCAATAAGTGCCCCTCCCTAATAAGCGCCCCCTCCCTAATAAGCGCCCCCTCTCCATAAGCGCCCCTCCCTAATAAGCGCCCCCTCTCCAATAAGCGCCCCTCCCTAATAAGCGCCCCCTCCCTAATAAGCGCCCCCTCTCTAATAAGCGCCCCCTCCCTAATAAGCGCCCCTTCTCCATAAGCGCCCCCTCTCCAATAAGCGCCCCTCCCTAATAAGCGCCCCCTCTCCAATAAGCGCCCCCTCCCTAATAAGCGCCCCCTCCCCAATAAGCACCCCCTCCCCAATAAGCGCCCCATCTCCAGTAAGCGCCCCCTCCCTAATAAGCGCCCCCTCTCCAATAAGCGCCCCTCCCTAATAAGCGCCCCCTCCCTAATAAGCGCCCCCTCTCCAATAAGCGCCCCTCCCTAATAAGCGCCCCCTCCCTAATAAGCGCCCCCTCTCCAATAAGCGCCCCCCTCTAATAAGCGCCCCTCCCTAATAAGCGCCCCCTCTCCATAAGCGCCCCCTCTCCAATAAGCGCCCCTCCCTAATAAGCGCCCATTCCCCAATAAGCGCCCCCTCTCCAGTAAGCGCCCCCTCCCTAATAAGCGCCCCCTCTCCAATAAGCGCCCCTCCCTAATAAGCGCCCCCTCCCTAATAAGCGCCCCCTCTCCATAAGCGCCCCCTCTCCAATAAGCGCCCCTCCCTAATAAGCGCCCCCTCTCCAATAAGCGCCCCCTCCCTAATAAGCGCCCCCTCCCCAATAAGCACCCCCTCCCCAATAAGCGCCCCATCTCCAGTAAGCGCCCCCTCCCTAATAAGCGCCCCCTCCCTAATAAGCGCCCCCTCTCTAATAAGCGCCCCTCCCTAATAGGCGCCCCCTCCCTAATAAGCGCCCCCTCTCCAATAAGCGCCCCTCCCTAATAAGCGTCCCCTCCCTAATAAGCGCCCCCTCTCCAATAAGCGCCCCTCCCTAATAAGCGCCCCTCCCTAATAAGCGCCCCCTCTCCATAAGCGCCCCCTCTCCAATAAGCGCCCCTCCCTAATAAGCGCCCCCTCCCCAATAAGCGCCCCCTCTCCAGTAAGCGCCCCCTCCCTAATAAGCGCCCCCCTCTCCAATAAGCGCCCTCCCTTGAGCTACCAAAAGTAAATAAGCGCCCCGGGCGCTAAATCGGATCATTACGGTAGATTCCTTTATGTATGCTAAATATAGAATCGAGTGTGCATCAGAGATATTTCATTGGAAAGCATGCCGTTATTTACCGTCCATCAAAGCAGAAAAAAACAGAGTTCAGTCTCTATGATTTAATAAAAGGGGTGCTACCTGCCCCCTCCCCCAATCCTATGGCCCTACCGTTTCGTGTTAAAAATTGTGTTGCAGAAAATAGGGTCGATTTAGAAACAATTTTTACACCCTTTTTAACCCGTGAATACGCGAAGCGTAATGAACGGGGTGTCGCTGACGGTGGCAAATATGCAAATGAGCAATCACTCGCTCGCTTACTCTATCAGCTGTAAACATTTTGTCACGTAATGTTTTAAATTTGTTTTGTTTCAAATGCGTTGCGTAATAAGAACAACGTGAATCCAACGATAACAATAACTAAGTTTTTGTAAACAAAATTGAACAACAACAAGCTTAAAGATGTTTCGCATTTAGAGTCCTCAAACCAAAATTGTCTTTCATGTCTTAGCGTGACACAAATTCGCATTGTTTGAAATAGGAGAGAAATGGGCACGTTTATGTGCTAAAGGTCAACTTTCATATGTCGTCAGTGGATCTGTTCCTCAAGTGAAAATATATCCTTGCGTTTTTCTACTGATGAACAGTGTATGAAGACTTTAAACATCACACATCATATCGCGGATTACGGTATTTTAAAAGATATCAAGCCATGTTTATAATTTAAACATACCGTACATTAAGTTACGCGTTGAAAAGATAAATTTGGCAAAGTGTTAATTGATACAATAAAGCTTCCACGAACTCAACCAAATCGACTAAGCACATGTCTAAATTCAAAATTTCTATATTTAACTACATTTCAACACCTTTTTGTAAGGAAGGGTAGCTCAAATATGAGCCAGCGATGTGTAGAGCATTTCTTATTCACGGGTTGGCTCACAGGAGCCTTTGATTATTTTTCTCCTGGCCCCGTTATTAAAAGCAAGTCTGATCTGATGTTTATTCACTTTCGGGATCTCATGCTCGAGTATTAGAGCTAAGTATGCTTATCATGATCAGTTAATTCACCACAAAGCATCCCCCAGTCAAGCAGCAAACCGGAAATATCTCGTTTGTTGTTAACTCCCCCCAGGATCGGTATCAACGGACCTTAACTACATTTGCGTTGTAAGGGATTGATCCTTTTGGCTTTGCTTCAAAATTTGATTGAACAATTCCTTCTGTCTTTATCCGATATATCCGTACATATCACGTAAATTGAAGACCTGAAGGTCAGTTGGTAACACGAACACGTAGCTAAGTACGTCTGGGTAAAAAAGGAGTGGGGAGCCAGGGGGGAAATGCAAGTTTATCTCTGGGGCTGGGCCTTACAATTTCAAATAAAATAAAAATGAAATTTACATGTTGAAATTGAGACTAATATATAATACTACAATAGTTATAAAAATCTAAGACTAATGTGTATTCATAAGATATAATACGTTCTAAGAACGCGTCATTTACAGGCCGTGAGCGTGAAGGTACATTGCAGGAAAGACATTTTTCTTGCAACGTTCGGTCTTACATTTTAAAAGCGATGGCCTACTGCTATAACGCAAAGAGCGACCATGCGCGGATGCCAGAGTCGTCGGGATAAGATGGCAAAGGCGCGATTTGGGCTCCTTGATATCTGTACGACCCTTCTGTAATCTGTTGTAAGTTACTATTTCCCTACCAGCCTTCCTGTTCCCAGGGTTGATCGCTTACATTAGATGATTCGGAGATCCAACCCGCTTGGCTGAAGAGAGTTTCTTTTTATTTTAATACACTTAGTTTTCCTATGTGGCGCTGGATTAAGGCCATGGAAGAGAACCTTTAATGTCGTTGGACGTTTGCCATGCAAGCTAAACACATTATCTTTTTCATGTAATATAATTAAATACGAGAAACCTGCGTTATCAGGATTACCAAGAAGAGAGTTGAAAACGACGCATAACGAAGTGTTGGAAATACTGATAAAACATTCTGTTGAGAGTTTGATATAGCTTCTCAAACTGACCTCTGACCCCCCCCCCCCCCCCCCCCCCCCCCCCCCCCACCGTGCTCTCCGAAAGGAAACTGTCCAGCAGCGTCTTTATTTTAGTATTACCGATAGCCATCTCTATTTAATATCAGGAACAATTAGCAACCAGGGTGTATGGTTCAGGGCCCGGTTGTTCAAAAGGTGGATAGCGCTATCCTGCGGATAAACGTGTGCAACCAATTGCGTTATCCACTGGATTGTGATTTATCCGGTGGATAGCGCTATTCGCCTTTTGAACATCCGGGACCTGGACTAAAGTGAAATGTGGTATGTATCGTAAAGCAAAAATAAGCCTGTCACTTTCATCTTGCGGTAGAATGCCGCACCACCATTACGGACACCAAGTTATGTACCTGGAGGTGACCGACGGTTATCACAGCAGTTGACTGTAATCCAATTCACTACAATTTCCCCCATGCGATTCTGACCGTGTTGGGTGTTTTGTTCATGGCGTGCTCATCTCACTATCCGGCAATGTTTTCAAGTGGCAAAAACCCAATTAACTTAAACCCTCTCGGAACAAGTACACAACTAGACACATGTTTTCAAGCATTTTGGTGATAAGCAACATATCGAGCAGCAGAGAACAATTTCTATGAGTTTAGACATCTTTGACCTTGTTCTTTTTTTTTTAATCCCCGTTTGCATTTCGTTCTCAAATTCTTCTTGAACTTTTATTTGTTTGCGTCATGATGGATAAAAAGAGAAATACGTGCCGCCTATATTTACAATGGTTATTCAACAGTAATAGCGGAGCACTCGCCGGGCCTGCGCAGCCCCATACTCATAGAACCTAGCCCGTCATTTTTCATGGTCATGGCTAGCGGAATGTTTCGCGGGCGCGTGTCTGCAACATGTGTGTCGCCCACACGCGCGGCTACACAGCCGTCAGCTCGGTAAACACTTTTTAAAAAAGTTGGATCTTTCGCAGTGTTAGGCGGAGCAGTAAAGTCGTTATTTCCCTGCATTTTTTCGCGCTTTGCTACTCAAGACAGGGATACTAATTAAGGGATACTCAGAAGCCGCTTTAGTGGAAAAAGAAGAGCTTTTAGGGATAAAATCTTGCTTTGAGGAACTTCATATTATCAACATGATCAATGCACGAGCAATGCGGGGAGATGCCTTGTTTTTATTACGGATTTCAGAACCGAATAAGCGTAGTTTTAACGAATTTCCAAGCAGTCCAGTGCTTTAAAGGTAAAATAAATCACATTTTTCGATGGGAATTTATGTTGATATCAATTTTTGATTGACTTTTTCTTTGTGTTATCTTAAGTTTTGGAGACCTGTTTATGAAACGTGCTCAAATTAAGTCGTGTTGTTATCTTGAATTTCATCGAGGACAGCTCTGCCTTGATGCGCTATAAATGGAACGTGTTTTACTTTTAAACATAAACTAATGAAGATTTGAATAAAATTTTTCGAAAGAAGATTGTGTTGTCCATTTTTATGTGCTTGTTCATTCATTACATAGATTGAAAAGCGATTTTATGTAAACAAAACAAGACTTAGGCCCGGGACAAACGTCGAACTTTTCATGAGTCTAACTAAATTCAGCGAATTAAGTTCATGAGAAGTTCGACGTTTGTCTCAATTAAATTCGACGGACTCATTTGTATCGACCAACACGTTCTATCCGTCTGGACCGACGCAGCACCACAGTTTCTCTAGAAACTAACCCCATTCATTTGTTTTTTATTCGCTGCGACTATTAACTTTTTACATCAATAATTCCTTGATTCGCTCCGACGAAACGCTCGAAACGTCAGCTACTTGAATCTTTTTACGGTGGTCAATTTACCTTATCGGCTCAGTCGATAAAACTAAATTCTCGTGTTTCATCCCCCCACCGACGCAGCACCACAGTTTCTCTAGAAACTAACCCCATTCATGATAAGTTCGACGTTTGTCCCGGGCCTAAGTCTGTCTGTCTTCACTCGCGTCGCCTTATGCAAATATGTTTGTGTATTTTTGCAATTTTGATTTCCAAATCAGTTTCTCTTCCATTAGAGTCAACCCCCGTATTCAAGTTGGACTGAAGATTGCTGTGGACCAAGGAGTCTTTTACAGTGCTACTACTGTTACCGGGGCCACCTCGACAAAGTTAACCAATCACAAAGCAGAACGGGAACAATAGATTCCAACATTCTAAAGTTAACATGTCATTGTTCTGTACTCGACATTTCATTATTCAAGTCGCAAATTTTAAAATCTATTGTTCCCGTTCTGTTTTGTGATTGGTTAACTTTGTCTAGGTGGCCCCGGTAACAGTAGCAGCACTGTAAATTGGAGTCGCGGCGGTACGCGCCGAGGACTCGCAAGCTACGAAAGATTTCCATAGCCCGTTTCACAGATACGGCAGCCATATTGATTTTGCCCCCAGGGCATCCCATAATGAACATTTACATTTACATTTACCAAAATGAGAGCAGTCCCTCTCTTCGAGGCTTATGTGCTCTGGTCGCGGTTGAAAACAAAGGAATATATTAATTTAAATGCTCATCATGGGATGCCCTGGGAGCAAAATCCCGTATCTGCGAAACGGGCTATGGTCTCAGGATCGGGTTTGAGGATTTCAAAGTTTTTCGTAAGGATGTTCTTGACACAGCTGTTGGTAGGATTATAGGTAAGTATCAGAGGGATGACTTCTTTGTCGGTGCTTGCATCGTCAGATGGTCGCATTGCTGCCTCTCGGGAGATGGTACTGACGCGTTGGAGGGCTCGATCTTTCTTCCTGTTGTGGTGCAGGAAGAAAGATGCCATTTCCTTGCTTTTGTTAATGAAATCGTTCTCATTACTGTATATCCGTTTAAGGCGGAGAAATTGGCTGTACGGAATGAAGTCTTTACAACGCACCGGGTGTGAAGATGAGTATGTGAGATACGAGTGATAGTCGGTTTCTTTGTAGTGTATGGACGTTGCTAATCCTTGAGCAGTTGGTTTCAGGGAGAGGTCTAGAAAAGGCAGTTGATCGTCAGAGATGGACCAAGTGAACTTAAGGCTCGGGTGGAAGTTTTTGACAAAATTGGCAAAGTTGTCAAGTTCGCTTTCTCGGCTACAGGAAGCTGTCCCCACTATGTCGTCGATGTATCGCTTTTAGAGGTCAGGTTTGGTTCCTGGATATTGTAAGAAAATTTGTTCCTCGATGTGACTGACTTTATTTAGACTTCATCCGCGCGCGCTACAATGCTGCGACATGGCGACATTTGGAACATTTTTAATTTTTAATTTTTAACTGAGGAAGAGACATTTCATAAGATTGGCGCTACACAGTTCATATCTATTATGATTCCGAGAAACTACTACCGTTAAGATATGTGGAGAGCAGTGTTAATATAACCAGCTTGGCTAGCCTTTAGACTTGGATACTTGTGTTAACTGACACAGGAATCCTATCCACTGCATTTTAGGCATATTAGTTATAAAACTGAGAAGGAAGAAAGACGACACGCTGTCGTGATCCAAGCAACACACATGCAAATACTACATATTTAACCTCCCATAAGCGGATACCTCTCCAAAGCGACTATTTAGTCGTAGTCGTAGCCACACGTGATCATAAATTTCCCGCCATTTTTTCAAGCTTGCCGTTTTCAAAACTCGAAGAAGGCTGTTTTCACGTTCTTAAACAACTTAAGTATGTATTTTGATACTTTAAATCGTTCTGCTAAAATCACAACTCTATTTTTAAGCCAAAGTCTCTTTCATTCTATGTTCTTTATGAAATAACTAAAAAATGTAAATTCACTCACAAATTGAGCGGAAAAGTAAGAAAGAAGCAAGGTGATGGTAGAATTGTTGAACTGAAAGACTGTCGCTATGCATCGTTCTTTAAGCCTGAAACCACAAAATATAAGCTTTAGACGCTCTGCAATATACACTGAGCCAGTGTTTACATAAAACGAGGAACTAGCGTGACTTGTAGCCGAAATAAACAACTCATGCAATCTAGTATGACTATACCTGGTGTGACGGGGAGGGGAGAAGGAGGGAGATCCTCCTCACGGGGATCTTCTGACGGAGAAGGATCCTTAGCTTTTAAACTCCGCTTGCGATTTTTCCTTCGCATCACTCCCCACTATCAGCCCATTGCCGTAGAGCCGGCCTTCCATTCAGTTTGTCTTTAGACTAAGTGTTATATAACAATTAATCCCATACCGTGAGGAATTTAATACAGCCAGTCAGATGGCTGGTATATTCTGCGGTATCCCACGGATCACAGGGACAGTATTCAATGGTAGTTTCTCGTTAGCTCGGCAGCCGTCGGCAGCTCGCTAGGTAGTGGTCTGAACTATAAAATAATGTAAGTGGGCTATATCCTTCTCGGTAATCTTTGGAAGTCTTTGGTAATTTTCGGCAATTTTCGGAAAATTTTGCAAAATGACCGAAAACGTAAAAATGACACTTGGACAATCATCGTAAGTTTTCGGAGCATCTTCGGTAAAATTTCGAAAAAAAATCAGAAGGTCGGAAGACCGTCAATGGCACCAAAGTTATAAAAAAAACATGGGAGAAAATAGTTATGCAATGCTTTCTCGTGCTATACCACGAAATATCGCACTCGCGACTTTATTTTTCAGTTAGTATGCACAGTCGTGTGTATATAGTACTATAGTATACTTTCAAGTCACGAGCGGAAGATTGAACAGCAGGCGATTTAGACCACTCAGTTGGTTCGCTAAAACCTAAAAATTGAACTGGCTGGCGTTTCATTAGCCTCTGAAAATCAGAACACTGCCAATAACGTCTTTTTTCTCTCTCCAGAGATGCACAACTGTGATGAAAGCACAAGGCCACCCTGACATAAAACGTACCCGGGAGGTTATTTGTGGTTTTGTGGCAGTTTTTTTTATTGGCTTATAAATTGATAAGGCTGTAAAAAATGACGTATTTTTTTTTTCTCTCTCTCCAAAATGGAGGTTCACGAATACAGTGTATACCTATATTTTTATAGATTGAGCGTAGTTTCATTGAATATTGGAGTTCTTTGATAAATCGGTAGACACAGGTGACTTAAAATAGAATAAAACAAAAGATTCCTTCGACTGATCAGAAATAAAATATAGCAAACGAGTTTTTCGATGGAGCAGGCCTCAGTTTATACATAGACTATATAGAGAACTGAGAAACAGTGGCGCTTCAAGCAAAGAACAAAGAACAGAAAACAGAAATAACTCCCGTTTTGAGTGAATATTCATTGTAAAATCTTAAAGCAGTTGACTTGAACGATTTCACTAAGTCATCTGTTGCTTTGCGTGTATTTATGTTTAATCCTCTATTCAGCTTTCAACACTAATTAAGGCTAAGAATTCCAGTTATCCTGGTGTTATTTCTCGCATTTCATGTTTTCTTTCTTTTGTCGGACTCCTGGCCACAAGCGTAGGATCCGTAACATAACCCTACGATGGTTAATTAAGTTAGAAATGCTGCACTCAACTGAGCGTTAAAAAGATCCCATTTGCTATAATAACGTTTAAATAAGAAACTTTGTGCACGTCAGTCGAGTAAAGCAAATCGTGTGTGAGCAGAAAATTTGACCTTTAGTAACCATTTCTCTCATCAAACTATAAGAATTGGAAATAAAATAGCCTTGAGAAGGTTAAACATACATTATGACCAGAGACCACAGCGAGTAGCTATCTTGCCGTAGCAGACGGGTTTTTGTGCTCTTAAGCCGAAAAAAAGCGTGCGAACGCTCGAGCATAAGGATCATTTTATTCTTCCACGCACGTGACTCGCGTCGGCCGCGCGTGCCACCCGCGGCAGGAATGCTGGTATTAAATTTAATTTCTAACCACTTAGGTAAAGTAGCGTAATCATAACTCCGAAAATCGTGTAAACAGTCCCTCTTTGTATCTGTTGCATTTCCGTGAAGCGACCTTTTGGTGACATCAAGCAAAGTGAGTTTTGCGTTTCAGAAAATTGAGCTTTTAATGGGAGTATGCCAAGGAGATAGGTTACGGATATTTGAATTTATTTCCGACCTGAATCGTTCACAGCTTAACTTTCTTTCTGCGACACAAACTAGGCGCGACGCGGGGGAAGCTAGGCTTAGTGGTCTTAGTAGAGTAGTACGTTCTCTGTTGTACACGGTTCAAATAGCTCATGACTTGACGTTCTGCTTAGAAGTTAGTCGTTCCAGTTTGTTGTTTAAAACACTGCGCGGTTTTTCCAGCTGAGACAAGGAGAATTGTGTTTAATGCGAAGATTTGTACTAATCTAACTGATGCGGCTTGCAGACTTTTTGCTACAATCCTATCGGAGGCAAGTTTAAAGCCTGTTGGCTGTGCTTTAAATTTTCGCTTACCTTGTCTTTCTTCGGCATTGCGATTGCTCATTCTGTCCTGAGAATTCAAAGAAACCCCTACCGTTAGACAATCGACACTTTCTTACGTAACTCAATAGCTGAATGAAATAATAAAGAAAAGCATGTTGCTTGAGAATGAAATTTGTTTATGCTGTGTATAAGAGAGAATGGTTTTATGTTTACCTTCTCAGTAGCGTCTGCGACTTGCCATGTGTACAAATGCAGCAATAAACACATCACAATAACTCCCGACATATTTCCAGATTTCAAAGTTTTTTTATCCACTGTCTCAGCTCTTATAAACCTCGTGAAATCATGAGGGTTTGAAGATGTTTCGCGTAATATAATGGACTGTGACTTTCTTGCTGACCGTCTGTCAAGTTCTCGAATTGTGCCGAAGGCTATCTGATTACGTCACATCCGCTATTCCCCGTCCGCTGTGATCCGTGATTGGTTTATATGAAGACGAACTGACTGTGGTGCCAAAAACATGTTTGTGAGTGTCGTCATAAACTGAAGTGTGTCACACTGCTGCCAAAGGTTACTGCGTTTCCATTTCATCAGGTTTAGTAGAGGATGAGATTTACAGAGGATAGACTTGTAGCAATCGACGCCGCCAAAATCGAAAAGCATTTTTTAAAATAACATCCTTCACTTCCGCGCTATTAGTTTTGCATTTACACCTTCGGCACTCTCTACGACTGCATGTACACTGTGCGATATTTTATCTGGAAAAGTTATTTCAATTTGAGAAGATATTGATATTTTCACAGATTATTAATTGGATTTTTGCTGGTAGATCGATCTCCCAGATCATAAGAATGTGTTGACATAAAACAAACGTGAAAAGCTGAAGTGCCATTTAAGGAAATAGCCTGAGTTTTGGAAATCGGTATCTCCAGTCTCCGTAGGAAGTAGTGGTTGAATCGAGGGAAGGGCCTGTCATTTCCTTAATCCTTTACTCCCAAGAGTGCCAAAAATTAAAATTAAAATCCCGAATTATTTTTTTTGTACAATATTGCAAAACAAATGGTACTATGCAAAAGTACTATTAAATAGGTTTCATTTGAATGGTCACACCATAGCATTTCATCGACGGACTCAAAAGTTAGAACTGCATGCACCACATGTCTGTAAGACCCTGAAGAAGAAAGGCTGTGCCTTTCGAAATATTGGATATTTTACAAATACGTCGTTTCCGTACCGTTTGTCAACCTTGCTCTTTATCAAATCACTACATGTCTCCATTATCATGGGGGACTCTAGGCCGAAATGGTGTAAGCTGTGTCACGTCAATTTTTAAACATGTTATGCTAATTTTTGAATCTTTGGAAGAAACCCTTCAGTATGACTATTTACTAAAGTAAAAACTGATTAAAACTCCGTTTAAAAGTACTTCTTTTCCCGCATACAACCCTGAAACGATTGCAATGCTCACGCGTATCATATGGCAAGAAATCAAATTGCAGTTCCAATGGTTTTTTGTGAATTATTTTTGCGATCCTTAAAAAATAATCTCCGTCGGAGAAAAATATTCGTGCTAAAATTAATAATTCCGGTCCAAACCGCATTACCTTACCAAATTTTCCATTCTATAGACTATAGCTAAATAAGCTAGGGAACAACAAAAAAAAACTTTTTATATGAAGTTGAGTTCGGTTGAAAAACTAGATCGCCGTTGAAGTTTTGTAGTCGCTGTTTTCGAGTCACGATTTATTAGCAATTTTAACTAACTCCGATGAACAGGATGTTGTAGTTCTCAATCGACCTTTCAAATACATAGAAGTACGTCATGCTTTTAAAAAGACGTCTTACCTTTCATTTACATTGCATGTGTTAATTTGTTGTTCGCTGAAATAAAAAAGTTGGCAGGATTCCACATGCTGTCTCAGCGCTTTTTTTCTTTATCTTTCTCTGATGTATAGGCGTCCTAGGTCGTCCTAAACTTTTGAACTCTTCATTTTTTATGGTTTCACCGCGTTTCATTCATTGTATGATTTTGATTGCTGGGATGTTGCTCAGAGACACAGCTCACTGTGGAGAAGATACTGTGGTAACTTTTAAAAATCCCTGAAAAAAATCTCATCAAGATTTCTTTCGCGTCTTTTAAGAAATCTTGATGGGAATTTCTACGCCCCTCCGGTATTAGCTTTTTCTCTCCGCTTACAATTTCTCCTCGTCTCCCGGCTTCCTCCAATGAAGAGGGTCTCAATGAGGTTAACCGTTAGCCGTAAAACGGGCCAAACATTTAGTCGATAGCCGTAAAAAGTGAAAAAGTTTAACCGTTAGGCGTAAAAAATGCAGTAACCGTAAAAAACTTTTATAGCCTGCCATCTCTTGTTAAGACTGTTATTCACTGATCTCAGAATAGTCCTAAGACCTTTTTAAAAACGTGTGTTACAACAATGGGAATTACTTTTGAACTTTTTAAAATAATAAAAATTAATTATCATTTTAAATACAATACAAATTAATTTTTAAGATTTCTGTTAACCGTAACGGGAAGAAAGTTACCGTCATGCAGCCGTAAAAGCCACCACCCCATTGAGACTCTCCAGGGTTCATATATATTTATCAGATCGATCTACCAGTTGTGATTACCTATTGGAAATTTCACTAAGACTTTCCTAAGACTTAAGAAAAAATTGGTCGTGTTGCCATGCAGGATGCATTTTTATTGCATTAACTTATGTCAGTTTTTATTTGAGCGTCGGTTATATGAAAATACGGTCAAAATCAGGCAAATTATAAAATTCGTAGAACGGTTATTTCCGCCAGATCAGAGGAATGAAAATCTGTCGATTTTAAAAGATCTGTTAACAATAGAGTCATTGTCCTTACTTTGAAGATAATTCAAAGTATTTAACTGGGCCCGGTTGTTCAAAAGGTGGATAGCGCTATCCACCGGATAAATAACCATCCAGCGGAAAACACAAAGGATTTTGTTAAATTAACAAAATCCTTTGTGTTATCCGCTGGAAATACTTATCCACTGGATAGTGATTTATCCGATGGATAGCGCTATCCACCTTTTGGACAACCGGGGCCTGATTTCTGATCAATAGCTATAACAAGGGTAACCTTCCAAGTTCAACTCCACATGACACATTTGATGCCTTATTGCTTACCTCAAAAGATAACGTTTGCAGAACTGTAAATGCTTTGTTTTTCAATCTGCGAACTGTCCCAAGTCTTAAAATTAGGTTTGCATATACACCCCATATTTAGCTGCATGCAATATGTCAAAATTGGAGAGATCATCGTGTCAACAATTTTATTAACAAGGAATGGGGACAATTTGTTGATATCAGTTAAGTGTGTGTTTTCTAAGATCAAAAAGAGCGTGGAGGGCGTTCTCTTTAAACTGGTAAAGTGCCATTGAAAAGTTGTAAGTTGAAGAGATAAGAATGCCTACAACAATATCTGCATTTTAAACGATTTCAATGATTTTATTGTCTCTGTGAAAACTAGCCTCAGTAAATTTCTTAGCGCGTTTCTAGCGGCCTCAGTAAATTTCTTAGCGCTTTTCTAGCGGCCCAAACGAATGCAACATTTCAACGCAACATCTTGCAACATTGTTGGATCGTGTTGTGAAGGAGCTGGCCAAACGCGCGCAACATGTTGCAACATGTTGGATGGTGTTGGATTAAGTTTAAAAACAGTCAAATTTGATCCAACACCATCCAACATGTTGCAATAGGGTGGCCAAACGCGTGTTAACATGTTGAGCGCAACAATGTTGTGACAAAGATGTTGCGTTGAAATGTTGCGTTCGTTTGGCCGGCCCTTTAAACCTTGTTTTTTGCGGGATTGGTTTGCAATCCTGTTTTAGATCTTGACAGTGTAACTAGGGTACGTTCCTTTGGGACGATCTGGATCCGGATCACTGATCCAAGATCACTCGGATCATGAAGCATCAAAGGAACCGACGAATCCACTCTGGACAAGGATCCCAAAGGAACGCACCCTTTAAATCAACGTACCGCATATAAAAGAGAAATTAATTTTGTGCCGTTTGGTACGGTAGAACTAACGGATCAGATTTAGCATTTTCGAAACGGAATATGGTGAGACACATGAAATATTATATATAGGTTAAAGAGCAACGGGTTTAAAATACCTTGGTGTGCATCACTTGCATATTGAAAGAGTCGTGTTATCTTCGGCTTTTTCCAGTTGTTATGCCCGAACTAAGTAAATAGTTCAAGTTGTATCATTCCAAACTCTTTATTCAATTATAAAAACGACCCATTAACCATCTCTTCAAAGTTTTAAAGAAATATGCAAGCACGTTTGACTGCCTAACGGTTTACGAAACGCTGTTCATCAAGGACATTAAACCTATACTCCCAACAACCAAGCCGACGGGTTACTTCTTCTTCCTGATATATTGCTGTGATAAGACCACCACACCAAGTATGCGGCATTTTTCGGCGATTAGGTTATCTAAAGAGCATAACTGCAAGGGTTTCAATAGAAGCCGGCAGTTCACAGTTTTAACCTTGATAATAAATAACTGAGAAATGCTTTAACTCTTCCTATAACGAAGGAAAGGATTCATATATTTTTTAAGTTCAAGTATGCATATCAACTTGCAAAACAGTTTTGAAAATCCACACTTGTACGGCCGAGGGTTGCGTCAGCTTAGGAAAAATTAGAACTGAGTTGGCATCTCTTGGGGTCATCAGAGTTTTGAATTCAGCTAGCCTGCGACAGTATCTACACTTTCCGTGTGTTTTTTTTTTCGACTGAAAATCTGCCGGTGTTATCACAGGTCAGATAATTAATTTAGCGTCTTTAAATTGGTGAAAACTGATAGTTTGTAACCAATAATGAATGAGTTATAAATACCACTTCTAGAACCTGCTGTTAAATGTTTCGTCTTGTTCTCATTGTCAATGTTGCGCAAGTGTAACACATGTAAGCTTAATGGTTACTTCTAATACAATTGTACTTTTATTACATATGGCGGGCAACAGTAAAGAGATCATAATTTTCAAAATGTCTTAAAGCGTTGATTTTCTGGTGTACACATAAAACCCAGGATCGAAATTAAAGCAGCAAGTGTGATGAAGGTTCTCCGTACGTACTCATACCTGTCAGTGCCTCTCACCCAAACTCCCCCCTCTCTTTTTTTTTGTTTGTGCTTGTAAACTTGAAACCCTGGAGCCGCGTTTTGTATTGCATCCTATGTTGTAATCATTCAAATGAAATCTCTTTTCTATATACTTTCTCCTATGGTAAGGTAAGGAAACGTCGCAGATCATGAGCCACACGCATGAAGCAGTTATACAAATACGACTACTACCCCTGGGTGAGATGCTAGTCCACCGTGTTTCCAATCTGAGCCTGAGGCAACTAGTTAAAATGTTATCACTGAGTGCTTATAGACTAGCTAGCAAAGCGTTGCTTGATGCCACTTTTAAGAAATACACAGTATCATAAAAGGGAAGTCTGTTTGGTACTGATTTCTTTACATACTCTCCTACGGTGTTGTCTACTTTGCTGCCACTGGAGTCTCTTGGTGATCCTCTACATTCGAATAAAAATAGCAGCATATCGTATTATGGGTGTATGGACTCTAACAGGTATCCCTAAGAGGTACCAAGTAAACAAACATTTAATGCTACCAAATATTCAACTAAATTGGATAAAAAGGAGTCCACAGAGCAAAACAAGACAAGTCGCTTTGGGATAAAGTACAGGATTACAAGGATCGGTGTGAATTACAGTTCATCAAATTTGATTTGACTGGCGGTGAAGCTTTGAGTTTTTAGTCGTTATTTAGTGTCTTTAGTTTAGAGCAGTTTTCAATTGAGTATCGAAAGTAATTACACAATTGCTTTGGTTTTACATTGCTACGCTTTGTGATTGGCTAAAAAATCTCGCGCCACTTTCTCGACCAATCAGAAGTAAAACCAAAACCAATCGTGACTTGCTCGCACGCGTTTTCCCGCGCTTGGCGCCGCCGACATGTAATTTCTTCGAGCTCTGATTGGTTCATTGGATTGTTTACGACTGCTGTGATTGGTCAGAGTAATTACTTTGGTTTTGGTTTTACGACACTCAAATGAAAACTGCTCTATATCGACTGGGACTAAATCTCTGGAGAAAACAATTGAGGATTGGATTAAATGATAATAACTTTCAAATGCTTTACCTAAATTCCATTAAAAACGGTAACAAAAGAGAAAAGAAACTTTTCTTATGAAAAATGTTTAAAATACCGCAGTATTATTATTAAGACCGTGAAAAAGGCGGGGAAAGTATGCGCGACCGATATGTTTTCGCGCCGTACTTTCAGGGTACTTTTTCGGGCTCGAAATAACTGGAACGACTGGAGAAAGACCCTCGTGGTAGCGCCGAATTATTTGCTTGCCATTGCTTCACAAAATGGATGTAAATGTATAAATTAGTTCCGAGGATTATCAAGTGCTAACAATTGCCAGCTCCGATCAAAATAAAGAGCCGAAGAAGGATTTTCGTTACAGGTTTTTAGCAAACTCTGCAGCGAAACAAACTCAGGAGCATTTTAGATATTCGCTTACCATATGGCGAATTTTTGGCGCGAAAACCGATGCGGTCGCTCGCGTTGTACCACTTTTTAATAGTCTTGACCTTAACACTCGTGTGTTTTAAGAAATTTTCCATCCCGCTCACCTTATTATTTTTATTTTTTTTGGCGTGAATTCATGACGTCATTGAACTCATTCCCAGGACTTTAAGTGGACTTCGCGCTCGCCCGTAAATACGCTTGCATAAATTATGTCGGCATAATTTTGAATTCTATAAGATTTTTTTGCCACTAGCAGTGCGAAAAATTATTTCGGCAAAGCACAATAATGCGAAAAACTGATGAAAATAAATGCAGAATTAAAGAAATGTAATCAAATACCGATAAAGGTTAAAGAAGGAGTTGTCCACCAATTTGCACTAACTGAACTCAAATTGCATAGCCAATTTAATATTTTCACTAGTAGTACTAGTCTTCTCATTGTACTGGCTCTGTAAAAGACCAGTATCACTGGTCGAAATATATGATCTATGTCCTCATTTTTAGTGTTACTTTTAAAAGTTCAACGACATAGGTATTTAAGGGATGAACCATTTTACTTTGAGGAGAGGGGGAGGTAGTAAATTACCAGAAACAAATTCCTGCATAGCAAAAGTAGAGAAAAAAAATCATGCACAGTGAGCCAAAGGAAAAAAAAAAGTATCGAACAATCCCGAAAAACTATTTTTCCCCATCTATGATCAAGACGGAAAAAAATTCATGCTAAAAAAGAAATTGAGAAGTTCAAGCAAGTAACCGTGGACGACAATCCGGCTGGTGTACGTTGGATCAAACTAGTAATCTGATAGGTTTAACAAGTGAAATATAGTATAGAAGCAAAGACTGATACAACGTAGGTACAATTTTTAAAGGTGTACTATATTTCGGCTGGCCAAACGAGCCTTCGAATTCTTCAGGTACAATGAGGTAAAATTTACATTGGCTTTTTATATATAGTGTTGACATGTATACGTGACAATGGAAATGCGTAGGGCTGCGCCTAGAAAAATAACAACGATAGATAGAAATAAAAATAGCTGATAAATATGAAAAGTATACAGAAAACAATTAAAGGAAACTAATTCAAAAGTGAATAATTAGTATATTTCTTCGCGAATGTTGAGGCCGCGAGGAACAAGTGTTCTGCATTTTGAAATTAAAAAAGCTTCTTTGGCCTTGCGTATTGAGTCTCGGTTAGAGAAATGTTTTTCGAGGAGAGAAAATGTTCGGCGGCTGTAGTAGGTTTAGACTTGGTGTTAGGATTATCTATGATACGGCGGTGTTCATCAAAGTAATTTTACCATCAGTTACATGGGTTGGTTGCATGGGGTTCCTGCGGCAAATCGCTCTTTGATGAGCTAGAGAAGATACATGTACGTGCCGCAAAGATCATCTATAGCCTGGATTGGTATACACCCAGTGATCAGTTCTCAGCCCAAAGCAAGTGGCCCACTGTTCAAGATTTATACGAATATAGATTACTTAAGTTAGCACATGACTGTTTTTATAACTTTTTACTCGCTCCTATTATGAAGCTGTTTACGAAATATGAGTGTAGCTATAACTTGCGTAGGAAATTTACTTTTTTGTTACTAAAACCAAACACTGAAGTTCTTCGCAAGTCCACTTGTTACAAAGCTGCATCTCTATGGAATTCTCTTGACAATCATACGCGTGCAATCTCAAGCAAAAGTTTATTTAAAAACTCTTTTAAAATAGGTTAGATTTTAAATTTTAATTAGTTTTTAAGCTTTTTATCCATTTGTAAACTGTTTAACTTTTTAATACACGTAAATAAATGTTGTTGTTGTTGTTATCTGTCTTTTAAGCGTCGTTTAGTCTCTCCAATATATTGTAAATTACAGCGGTTACATTGAATCATGTAGATTACATTTTTGGTGTCACAGGCCAGGTTAGAACCTGACCTGACCTAACCAAATAGTACACCTTTAAAAATTTTACCTACTTGGTATCGGTCTTTGGTCTTTGCTTTTATATTATTATTTTCAAAAAAATTGCCCAGTCCACCCCCTCCCTCCCCCCCCCCCCCCCCCCCCCCCCCCCCCCGCCTTAAAATACAATCCAACCTCGTTCCCAGGAATGTGTCCCGCATGGGAGAAAAAGACGCTGTCGCCTCTTATATAACACTTTCAGTATCATTAGCTTAATTAGAGCTCCTACGTGCGGTTGGACCGGTGAGGGTGGTACTCTGCAGAGACTCTGCTCCCTGTAGCTCTATCTCAATGAGGGGGGTAGGGGGGTAGGGGGGTAGGGGGTAGGGGGGTAGGGGGGAGCAGAGACGGAGGAGCATTTTGCTCAAATTATTTTTTTATTATTTTTTTTTGTTATATTAACATGGACGTATCTCGCACTGTAATATCGATGTAAATGTTAAGAAATCTATTTACTTGTCCCCCTTGAACACCCGCAAAGTCAAGATACAATTATTTCGGTTTGACAATTTAGTTTTTCTTATAGCTTTTCAGAGAAAATCGCAGAGTGAAATAAAAGAAGCGTTTTTTTTCTGAAATTTAACTTATTTGAAATAAATTGTCAAATAAAGTTCAGTTTAGTTACCGAGCATAATAAGCATGTCCGAGCATAATCATGCGCGAAATAATTATGTCCTAGCGTAATTATCAGCATAGTAATTACGTCCAAGCATAATTATGTGCATAATAAACAATTTTTACGAGCACTTCCGGCAGACATGCATAATAAGCCGATTTGCAAGCAGTCTATCCGTAAGAGGAGGAGCACGCTAAAGGGAATAGGTTGGTAAACATGTTGAAATAAACTTCATTTTGTGTTCCCTTGTGGTGATTTTTGTATAGTAATAGTACTTTTTCAAACTTTTCCCGTTCTGACCCTTCTAAGTGAAGACAAGAGATAGTTCATCCTCGGAGACCCAGGACCGGGAACGACGGAACGAACTCGTTCGGCGCGACATAAAACTTTCGTCTCGCCGATTTTTGCCGGATTTTTACTTCGTACCGTCCCGAGTAACTGCCCCAAACTCGTTCCCAGGGTCTCTCTTCTTCCTGGACCCTGGGAACAATTGATTCTATGTGCTGATTATGATTCGAAGATTTTTGCACAAGAAAAACGTAAAATTCCCAGTCGTATTATACATCTTTTCGCTGAATAACCGCTATTTATTATTATTACGAAGACGTGAAACATCTCCAACCTTTGCAATTGCTTAACGCCGAAAAGGAAACGTGAAGCAAAGGAAACTAAGACGTCTACACACAGCCTCTTCCGTCCTGCAATTTTGATTGATTGCGCAATCATGTAATTCTCTTACGTGTTTGCACGCATGCTAAGAAACGGGAAAACCATATTGACGGCAAAACCACAGCGACCGTGAAACCAATGAAGAGTGCCGGATCTTTCGTAGACCTGGATCAGTAAAAATCTTGAAATAGCATAGGTAAAAACGGCAAATTACTGATCCTTACGGCAAGGAGCAATTGAAGAGGACTCGAAGAGATTGAGACACAAGTGAAATAAAAAAAAAAACAGTTGAATATAAATGCCCGATATTTCGGTAGAGCCCACAGTTTATTGTTGCAGTTATGCACTGATCTCAAGGCAGAACTTTATATTTTAACGAATGTTACTGTAGCGGTTTTCGTTCTTTTGTTGACGGAAGATGACCATCTCCGCGTTCTAAAAGTATAAAGGACAATCCGAGCAGTTGAATCGAATATGCGTTGCATCGTGTATAAGTGCTGACAACAAATAACAAACTAAAATGAAACAGTCAGATGGCTCGGTACAAGCTATGCCATTATCAGACGTAAATACATACAAGGAGCTGATAATAAATAGTAGTTAAGCGCTTGATGCGGATAGGCTTTTTATACAACAGAAGATTTTAGTTTTGATAATGATTTAATGCCAAGGTGTTATTGCGGACTTACTGTGCAGAGTATTCTTTGTTCGACCGGCCCTGTTATATGGCTGTGAAATATGGAAAATCACGAAGACCGATGAAAGAAAGCTGAACACTTTCCAATGACTGAGACGCCCACTGTCGAGTTCGTCCCGTCCCAGTTTGTCCCCACCCCCCCCCCCCCCCCCCCCCCACACACACACACGCAATTTTTTTTCGTTAACCCCGTAGTCCGATCGAGTTCGTCCCCTAAACCCAAACACGTAATGATCAGATAAAACCAAAAAGTGTTCGCGTAAAGAGAATTCTAGCTGTTTTGCCGACATAGGCTGATTTTATACACCCTGGGTGGCTAGGCGTGGTCAAATCTAAGCGAGAGTTGTAATGTCTGTAGTGTTCGTCGTGTCTCGAGCGTGGGACCGTAAAAATCTAAGTTCCCGACAGGAATCAAACCTATGACATTCACCGGTACACCGGTCGAATGCTCTAACCACTGAGCTGCGAGAAACTCGTCGCGAGCTACAATAAGCCATTTACTAGAGGTCATACTAGGTTTATATATGACATTGGCCATGCCCCTGCGTTACTGCTGGGATCAGCAATGTAGAAAGCATCCATCATACTTTAAAATGAGGTGTTACAGGGCCGTAGCCAGTATGAGACAAACCGAGGCACTTGCCTCAGTCATGATCCCAGTGTTTTGTTTAAACGTAGTCATCATAAAGACCTTAAATAGCTAGGCGGGGAATTTAACCATGATATTGCCTCAGTCATTATTTTTTTCTGGCTACGGCCCTGTGTTATGTCTTTGTAGTTTCGTTTTTTTGCGCGATAAAACCTCGCAACTGTTAATATATTTCAAACAAAAGCTCATCACCGAGATAAAACTACGCGAGAGAACAACAGACATCTCAGCTCAAATGTTACAAATGATTCAAAATGATTCTTCTCTTTGGGCGGGCCGCGCATGCCCTTTGTAGCATTTAAAAACCGGAAAGTACCACTACCCCGGGGAGGATTTATATACCCATTCATTATAACCGTGAAGTCAGTATTGAGTAATGTCTAAAATTAGACGGAACTCAGTTTCAATTTCTCAGTCGCTGGGTTGAATAGGTTTGTTACGCCAATAATCCTCAGTTTAATTATCTCTGCTAGTGTCAGAAAAGGAATCAGGAGCAGGGACGATCGAGAAACCGTGGAATCGGGGCCAGAACTGACAAATCATTAGAAGACTAGATGTACAAAATTTAGTGCCAAGTAGCTCCAAGCTGCTCCAAGTGAAAGTGAATTGATGACATTTTTGGATCTGTATCTGCAGTATATCTGTTAGCGGTCGCAAAATCGGTATTCTGAATCGTGAAAAAGAAATAAATACTCCAGTTAATCTTCTACGAACAGGGAATTAACTTTTTATTCTGAACGTACGGGTATTTCTGGGTGTTGCGGAAGATATTATTGTTAAGCTTTTGTGTTGTTGTGTGGGTATTCGGTTTATTGTCTTTCGAATCTTTTTGTTTTAAGTTATTTGGTGATCGTAACATCCGCAACCGAAAGAGGCTACTGCAGATACCATGCACCTCTTCAGGGGCCAGTTGCATAAAACTTAATGTCGGACGTAACTGCTAACGTCTGACGTTAAAATCGTAAAAAACTATAATGAGGAAAAACAGCGAAGAAAAAATATACAACTAGAGAATGAGGTTTCCCGATATTTCGGACAGTCAAGCTGTCCTTCTTCAGGGGATTTAATGGAGATAAGTTTGACTGGACTGAACGTCCGACGTCAGCTGTTAACGTCCGACGTTAAGTTTTATGCAACTGGCCCCAGAACCTCTAATTTTATTGTACCTCGATATCATGCAGATGTATTGTTTTCAGGGCTACAGTCCATCGTTCTGTTGTTTGTTCTATCGTTTTCTCAGCCAATCCTGTAAGGCGTTCCGAGACGTACAGGAATAATGTTGTTTAGCCTGCGAACAGGCTCCTGGTTCGGAGGGGCGCTATTTTTCTTCGCATGACCCCACCGTCCGACTGGAAACCTGTCCGCAGCCTAAATGTTGTTTGACCAGTCTGACCAATGAAAGACTGAAAAGATTACAAAGTTGATGAGCATTGTACCAATGGTGCATTTTGTTTTAACGAAAGGTTTTTTCCCTTGAATTTTGATTTTTGGTTGCCTGGTCACTCTTTCGATCTAGGTGACGTCAAAATAAAGGTCATGACCTGCTATGACGCCAGACCCCCAGGAACCAACACCCATGGAAATCTGGGAACTAGCTCGGCTATACCTTTGATCATGTGACCAGCTTTCAGCCAATAGCAGGAGGGGAAAACAGCTCACACGTTTCGCCTTGCACTCCATTAACAGGAAGTTTGCGATCTACATCAGAGTAGAAAATTTGCCTTTTCGTAGAGTTTTTCACTCTATAATAGCTTACAGAGAGGATGGCTTTAAAAAGGATCAATAAAGTAAGGATCGAGGTTTTTATAGTGACCATTTCTACGAGGATTAGAAGGTTTTTTGTGAACGTTTTGCTACACGGTATCTCTCAGACGAAAACTGTATGGCCGGCCAAAAGTGCTATCTTTTCGTGGTGGTTGTCAAGAGTATTCGAGCTTTGTTTAAAGTTTGGATTCCTTTTAGTGGCTACTTTTCGAAATTTCAAACTGATTTTTGGTTTGGTTTTGATGTTTCAGGAACTGCAAGATCTTGGAAGGGATCCGCCAGCACAGTGTTCGGCAGGACCGGTCGGCGACGATTGTAAGAGAAATATGTTGTATTTGATTGAGTTCAAGAAAACCTTTTTCCTACAAACCATGCTTGCTTTTACAACTAACGTTGCCGATTTGTTGTGTTGTTATAATTTGCGTCTTCTAGCCAGGCTGTATACTTGCATGCTTGCTTATAAAAGTGTCTTTTCTTTTTGCATCTTTGACATCGCGTGAACTTTGAAGTATTTCATTGGCAAGCGACTATCATGGGGCCGGTAAGGAGTTACTTATTTCTTTTAAACCTGAAGATTCTCAGAATATTCGCAATAAACAGTTTCATAATGCTGTTACACAGATGTGGTGTTAATTTTTCTCTTTTGTCGTTTTTTCATGAACAGCCCGATAGCCCATACCAAGGCGGAGTGTTCTTCCTTACGATACATTTTCCAACAGATTATCCATTCAAACCTCCAAAGGTAGGCATCTAAAATATTACTGTAGACCAAATTTATGGCCTACAAGATTATATTACAGCCTCTATTGAGTAGTAGGACAAATACGGTACAGTATAAGACATGCGAGAGGTAATAAATCGTTTCTGTGCGCGAACATGTAAACTGCGTTTCTGCCTTTCTTCCGGTTTTCACAAAATTGCTGTCGTTTCTCAGCTTTTGTTTATCTGATTTTAAGTCTCTGAACGAAGACACTACTGTTGCTTTGACAAGCATTACTGTTTCTTCTTGTTTTATAACAGTCGGTGAGCGTAAAACGGTCGTTTTATGTTAAACGCGAGACGTTCACAGACTGTACACGAGTTTATTGAATTGTACATACTTCGTGGTCATCTTATGAATAGCCTGTGTCGATTTGCTCTTTCTTGTTGGTGCATTGGTTTAGAATTCCTTTTTTAAATCGATGCCAACCGTTTAAGTGTATTGAGATTTAAAATTTCTAAATTTTGATTTGTTCTTGGCTTCATGAAATGGCCACACACTTTTAATAATGGTATTACTCAATCTATCTTTTTCAAGTGGGAGCATGATGCTGCCACAATTCGTAACTGGATGAACCTATAAACTCCTCACATAGACAAAAGTCTAGGCATTGCTTCACTTTTTTGTGATATAAAAATTTAAAAGTTCTGAAAATTGTCAAAGTATCAAGCAATTGGCTCTACTCTGGAGATAGAAGAACTGACTTTAGGTGATTCCTTTTGTTGAGACATGCATCCTTTCTATGCATGGTTTCAGGCTTTATCAGCATTCACTTAATATACATAGATAGGCTTAGCCTAACAGTAGAGCTTTCTGAGCAGAAAGGATGATGATAAGCTTAACGTAAGTGAAAGGTCAGAAGCACAACGCCAACCAGGCTATTTTTCAATTTTAGCAATTCTCAAAAACAGTATTACGCAATCGTCTGCACAGTACATTTAGACTGCGCAAAAGCTCTCAGAATAACTGGTGTGACTAATTACCAAATAAAATACACCTGTTGCGTATCCAAGGCTCGACCCTGGCGGTGGTCAACTCGCCAAATACCACTGGATTTTCAGTTTTGGTTAGTGAAATTCCCTTAGTTACTAGCCATGTTGACTACCAAAATTATGGAGGCAAATTTCTTTGTCAACTGCAAAAGATAAATTTAGTGCTGACACAATTGTGGCACAATGTTATGCAGAAAGAAAAAGAACAAAGCAAAACATGTTCATCTTCGCAACGAAGCCATACTCAGCTAGAGACTGGATCTGAGTGTTCCATCTTGTTGTTCACACGCTTCAACGATCTTCAGTGGATATTAGAGGCTTTCTTTTCGTCCTCAAATTTTCATTCTTCAAATTCCTCCTGCTCAAAAAGGAAAGGCAGGGCTAAAACTTAACTCAGTGCTTGGTGGCCAGTCGGGCCAGTTTCCTTGAATTCTTAGTGGCCCATCCCAAAATAAAGTAGCCCTCAATTTCCTCTAGTTTAAAACGAAAAACTTGAATAAACGCTCCATGGCTTTTAAGGGAGCGTTAACTAAAAGGAAAGAACACAAAAAGGCAAATAATGCCCCCTGTAATGCCCTGAGACATTTTTTTTAGCATTTTGGCCATTCATTTGGCAATACTAAATCATTTGAGGTGTTGAAACTGAGCAAAACGTCGCGTTATCGCCAAAAACTAGTCATGGCCTCCTTTGTTTCCATCTGTTTTGAAATGCCTGCTGCCTTTTGTTCTTTTCGTAATTTTTAATACTTTCGGAGACATCTTCCTTACTTTTCACTTTTTTTGGCAGCGGCCTCTCACAACCGGATAGGAATCGCCATATTTTTGTGACAAATCTATATTCCAATCAATTCCAATCCCAATGTAAACTCAGTTCTCAAAGCGAAAACATGTGCAACTTCGAAACCATCCCGCATGGAACTCTGGGTAAGTCTAGAGTCACGTGGCAATCACAAAATCAAAATGGCATCTATATGTTGTGAATGTGGATCACTCGTTAAACCACTGTTAAAACAGCTCAGAATTTTCTCTTCAGAACTAAAAATTAACTAAAATTGATGAACTTAGAGTCGAGGAAAAGAAACGAAGAGAAAGGTAGTCCAATTAAACTACATATTGAGTTTTATTTTAACTTTGTACTTTGCATAATTTACGTTACAACTTTTTGAAATTCTGTACCATAGTCGCACATCGGGCGATTAAACTTTAACTTTTGGTGGCCCTGGTTAGTTTTAACTCGCCACTGGCAACTGTGCGAATGCCAATTTTTAGCCCTGGAAAGGGAGTGATTAAGGGGAAGGTTAAAGTCTAGTGGAAGAAGCGGAAAAAGAAAATTTGTCCGGAGCTGGACAAAAGATTTCCCGTGGTTAGAATACGATGGGGAGAAAATGCAATGCAAACTTTGCTGCAGCAGAACTACAGAGAGTGACTTTTTGGGTCACACTTCCCTGCATTTATCAAATGTCTTTTTTAAAAGCAGTGAAACTCCATTTACTGTTTATGTACATTGTAACAGTCGATTTGTGTAACATCTTTAAATTCTTTCCTTGGCACCAATAAGATTTACTGAAAATAACTTTCACTTTTTCAGACTCGTTATCACAGACACCAAATTATTGTTCTGAAGGTATCCACTATCACGCGAGTTGACTGTATATACGTCAGCATTTTCATAATCTGGATGTAGGTTATCACATGGGGCTGATTACAATAAAGAATTAATTATTATCAAAATGACTACAATAATTCAACTGTTCCTTTTACAAAGCTCCTTGATTTTCTTTTTTGTTTCAGGTTTCATTTACTACCAAAATATATCATCCTAACATAAACAGTAATGGAAGTATTTGTCTTGATATTCTGCGATCACAGTGGAGTCCTGCACTTACAATTTCTAAAGGTAAGATGTGGTTTGTCATATTTAAAACATTAAGGGCTGGGATAAATGTTTAACATGTTTTGCAGGGCCTCTGATATTACGCGATGGTGCGATTTCGCATAATCGGCCTCAAATCGCATCCGATCGCATAATTCACGAAAAATCGCATAATTCGTAAAAAATCACACAAAATCGCATAATGTGAACAAGTCACACGATACACTATCGCTTCAGCTAAGAAACTTAAGCTAAAATTTGTTTTTTTCCATTGAATTATCCTGTATCAAATAAACAAACCGCCACTTTCGATCGAAACTGCGTTCGTTCTTGGCTACAACAAGCTTGGTAACCGCGTAAATTTCTTGAGCACATGTTTTATTTAGCCTGGTTACTAAGGTTAACCAAGATGGCTGCTCGTTTTATACAGACTCTTTTCTTGGATTCTGTCGTTCGTTTTGGATGTTCCTTCATAGCTAAAAGCTTCAAAATGTCCCACAAAGATAGCAAGCACCGTTTTAAAACAGGTATTTTCGTTTTCTTCCTCTGAAACCTAGTAAAACATGCATAAAAAAGTTCCCAAAAAAATCGCATAATTTGCATAATTTTCCGCATAATAGTCCTTGCTTATCGCATAATTTGCCACAAAAAAATCGCATAATTTCCATTTTTTTATCGCGTAATATCAGAAGCCCTGGTTTTGATAATTAGTAGAAACAACCATGATTAACTGCTAAACATTTCTTCAAGTATAGTGGTAAATGTAATTTCTTGATTTTTGGGAGAATATGTTGACTTTGAATGAATTTGTAGTACACATTAGTTTGACAGATTTTCTTAAATTTTGGCCACCACATTCCAGGGGTAATGACAAGCAAAACGGTGTTAAGAAATATTTTTCTTGTGGCGACCATTTATGTAAAAAAACTCGCATGTTTTAGCTACTCCAACTTTGGATGTGGATATCCCCCTAACCAATTGAAGACGTCGGAGCATGTCCAACCTATGTCGAATTTGAGACCTTTTTTTTTTTTCACGCTCATTTTGCCTCATTTTTGGCATGTAATCTACAAATTAATTGCAAAACATTGTTCAGAATTTTTTTATGCTGTAGTTTCCGTCGTTTTAGAGAAATAACGTTTGCAAAAAAACAAAAATTAACTAAACTCCCTGTCTTTCCGTTGAATCCCGCTCGAGAAAATGAATCCCAAAGTTTACTCGAATTTCTCGATTTTATGCCGAGGTTTTTTCACTTCAGATGGCCAAGTTTGGGCCCGTGCCGCTAAATGCCGCTCAAGAAAAATTTATCCCAAAGTTCATTCCCTCAAAATCGCTTTATTTTTATCGCCGATGGTCAGCAAAGGTGTCGTAAAGCACGTCGGGATACCAATGGCGACATCGAACACGGAATGCCCACCGAAACAAAATACGGAAAATATTATAAGTCTCGAAGCACTTCGGATATCGGGCATTTCGACTACGGCACGGATGGCAAATGGGCCACAACTCACAACACTGCCCCTTTTCTGATCCGAAGTGATTCCAGACTTTCCCGCCGGCTCTGTCTTGCCAACCAACGTCTATTTTCACCTCGAGCGCGAAATGGCGATTTAGACACAAGGTGGGACAAGAAACACGACTCGTTTCTTTGAGAGGTGCTAGAGACTTACGGATTTCAGGACTTAATGATGTCCTTCCATCACCGGACGGGCCTCAAACATACACACGCTACGGGCAATGTGTTAACCGAAGCAAACTCGCGATCGTTTTTTCTCTAAAATGACGGGAAAACCAGCATACAAATTTCTGAACGATGTTTTGAAGTTAATTTGTAGGTCACATGCCAAAAATGAGGCAAAATAAGCGCAAAAAGACAAAAAAAGGTCTGAAATTCGACATAGGTTGGTAATGCTCCGGACGCTTCAATTAGAATATCAAAAAAGCCTGACACTATTTTTTTATCGATGCCCTATGCCAGCTCTCGGCACTTTGTAATAAAAAAAGTTGCAAAACGTAATGTATTTTTATCTCAAAAATTTCAAAGGTATCGGTATATATTGTCGTACACTTTACGTTTATACAATGTAGTTCTATCTTACACGCTTAATAAAGTCAAAACTCTAAATTATTCTTCCACTAAAAACTTCAACTATTTGTCTAAAAATATCAGTTAATTAATTTTTTTGAGACTTGATAAATCTTGCCAAAAACTTGCATAGAATGACCAACCTTTCTGATCTTATCTCGTACACAGCTATGTATTGTCATACACTTGAACACACAGGATCTTGTGTGCTTTGTACGTAGTTTTAAAGGCTAACCTGTTTTAGAAAATGAATGTAAATTCATCTCCTCTTGATTAAAACTAACTACATGTGTTTTGGAGAAGATGAAAACCAGCTTATCTTCAAGCGAGTATGCACGGATTTTCGTGAGATTTAATCAAATTGTGGCTTGTTTACAAGACTTTGTATGGCCGTGCGTCACTGTACGTGGTCAATATTTAACTAACTGGCTCATGAAAATCACTAAAGGGCAGCGGCAACTGAGTGAATGTAGACCATTTGACTAAAGTGTATTTCACATGCGATCTTCCACTACAGGTAGCGAAGACTTTTTTTCGTTTTCTTTTCCTTTTGCAAGTATTAAAGAACACTCATTTGACAATCTTTGTGACATGTTTACTTCATTGATAATCGAAAATGCTGTTGTTTATCTTTATGAGGGGATAAAAATGCGACTTTTTCTCGACTGTACGACAATATATACGAATGCCTTATATAGTTTGTTATAGTTTTCTTGAAACTGGCAAGTGTAAAATTATTTTTTGATTGCTTTTAGTTCTTGCTTGTTTGTTCATAAGGGAACTTAGAACTATGCGGAAAAAAAATGAAAAGGCCATTACTCTATGGAGAAATAGGAGTAATTTGCTTTCATTTGTTGTATTGTAACTTGAGCGAAAACTGCAAACTTTGTTGCCAAGCTTATTTACTTTTGAACAGCGATTGTGCGATTTTGACAGTGTTTCAGCGTGGATGAAAGAGCCAAAAAGCAACAAAGTGGCAAAGAAAACAAGACAACAGGCCTAGCCACAGAAGAAGCCTGGCATATTTTTAATTCTGTTTCGTCTTTAAAAGTATGGAAGAAACATCTTCCGGCGACATTTTTATCACAATCATCCCAGTGGGAAGTCATCTTTTTGTTTTATAACTAGTGGTACTAGCAGGGGACTGGACATAACTTTTTGCTCTTACCAGCTGAAGACAAATTTCAAAAACAATTGCTATTGTCTTTTCTGCCCAACAATTGGCCAATAGCCCAGATCTCTTAGCAACGGCCCAACCTTTTCCCAACCAGTGAGTTCAATGAGTAAACACCGAGCACTTAGCGCCCGTGCCTAGGATTCGATAAAAAATACTTGGTTACCAAGTATTTTTACGAATGCTGGCACTATTTCTGAATCAAATTCAGTGTTTGGAAATCTTTGTCTACAAAATAAATGGAGAGAAACAACCAAAAAGATACAGGATTGCTTAATGTGAGCAGCGTAAGTTAATTTGAGATAAATAAAACTTTATTTAGTTGAAATGCACTTTTCCTATAGCCCATGGTTAAACTTGGCTAGGCCATGCCACAAGTTACAGAAAAAGGTGTCTTGTGAACTCATGAGTCCACAAGGTGTTTAACAAGTTATTGCAGTGGTACAAATTATTATTTGATCAGTTGATCGGATGTTTACATTGAGCCTCCCATGATGTAATGGTCACCTGCCTTGCCCATGGGGATGGCATTGGAGGGTGTTAGCTCAACACGGTATCCCCGTAAGAATAATGAATAGCATTACTTGCAAAGAGCAGCTTGAAGTTATGGATATCGTTAATTCAGGCTGCCACCGGGATGGTATCTTCCCATGGTGCTTTGTTGCACCATAACAGAAAAAGATGACAACCGTGAAAGGGAGTAAAAGGGGGAAAAGTGCCAAAGAAGATTAGGGTTAGGGTTAGGGTAACCCTATTGGATACAGAAGCTCACGAGCTGGAAAAGTTGTCACTGCGCTGTTGCTTTCATATAATTTTGAGTCTTCATTCCACTTCATTAATGCTGTGTTTACACTTGGGCATTTACTGAGGTAAATGTTTACTGACTAAACCTTGGTACATTTGTTCAGTGTTTATACTGGCTCAAATAACCGAGGTAAACCTGTCATCAATCACGATCACGATCAAATCGACTATTGGCGGCAAATTCTAAAATCCATGCATAAAATGCCCGCGTTTATAAGAGAAGCTGTGGCTCTTGTAGCCCTCGCGTTTCATTATCTTGTTTTTGAGCTGCAAACTCAGGTCTCAAGATTTCAGCGGCTCTTACTTCTGCAGCACCTCAAGAAGTCAAGGCGAAAGTGATTAATTTTACTTCAAATTGCTCTTAGAAAGAAAAGGCGCGCTAGACGTGCGTGGTCATGGCCGAGAAACCAATTCTGGTTTGAAACTCTTTTGCACGGACATTTCATTAAAGATTGGTGGAAAGAGAACTTCAGAATATCCAGACGTACGTTCGATTACAGGGGTCGTATATACATTGTCCGAGTGGTTGGTCCGGATCTGGCAAAGAAGGACACTAGATTGCGTGAATGTATTCCGGTAAACAAGCGAGATGTTGTGGCATCGTGGCGATTGTTGTTCGTCGTCGTAAGGATTAATGTCTTTCAGATCTTTGTTTTTTGCCATGACTCGTAGTAGATTCAAAACAAACGTCGCGAAAACGTGATCGAATGAGACTGATGCAATCTCCACACCACGGGTTGTGAAATACTATGCGACCACAAGCGGATATATCTGTCATCTCGACCTTGGTTACTGACCTAAACCATGCCTGATCACAGGGCTTATCGAACTTTTACCTTGGTCAACTTTCTATTGTCTTGAGTGGCGTTTACCATGGTATCAGTTGGCGTTTACACTCGCAAAATATTTACCTTGGTAAGTAAACTCCAATACCTCGGTAAAACGCTCAAGTCTAAACACGGCATAAGTAGCCTGAATTAATGATATCCATTATTTCAAGCTGCTCTTTGCAAGTAATGCTATTCATTATTCTTGAGGAGATATCATGCTGGTTAGCTGCAAGGGGCAGGGGGGGGATTGGTGCAGCAAAACAACTAGGAGAGGGGAGGGTCCAAACATTTTCGTATTCATAAGTTGGCTCATAGGAGCCCTTGATGTACATGTAACACTATCTTCATTCTGTTTTACAAGTTGCGGCGAATGAAAAAGATATTGATTTGTGTTTTCTAGAACTCATTTTAAACCTTTTTTGTCCCCTTCTTATTTCAGTTCTTTTGTCAATATGTTCCTTGCTTACTGATCCGAATCCTGATGATCCCTTGGTGCCAGATATAGCGCGCATTTATAAGTCAGACAGGGGCAAATATAGTGAGACAGCAAAGGAATGGACTCGGAAATATGCCATGTGAACACATCTAAAGACTTGAACTGTTATTTGTAGTCTTGCTGCTCTTTAAGACTATGTATAAGGTTATTTTCAGGCCCTCATTCCGTAAGTTTGTATTAAGTACTTCATTTGTGCTTAAGTGATTGACTGGTAATTCTTATTGTTCCACTCATTGTATTGCTAAGTACTAAACTGTACAAGTAACAAACTGCCTTAATGAAGATTTGAAAGGGCATGTGCATACCATATGTGTAGATTGCATTGTTTTCTGTCTTAGTAAAAAGTGCCTGTTCATTAAATTCAGATCTTGATTAATGTAGTTTTAAGTTAGTGCATTGACTGTGTTGTCGTGTTTGTGGTGATGTTGCTTTTGTGTCCTTGTACATATACATATAAATGCAGTGATTGTTAATAATGTCAACACTTTCAGTCTCATATTCAACATACAAATTCTCCTTAAAACATTAATCTCCTGTTTGAAAGTGTTTTGTTTACCAGTAGTTTTAGGAGTACTGATTAGATAACATGCACCTGTTTTCTGGTCAGTTTTAGCCAAGTATCTCAGTTTACTATCCAAGGAGAAGTTAGATGTTGGTGTAATTTGGGGTTGAAACTGTTTAAACCTACTTTTTTACTATCACAGTTTTGTATTAGCTACCCAGTTTGCATGTCATCCGCCAGAGACTTGCATCTGTCTTAAAATATGACAGCTGTATAGTTTGTAACTGGCAGTTGATGGGTGAAATGCCAACTCAATAAAAACCCTCACTGTTAAGTTTTATTGTAATAATTGTGAAAATTGCTGCAAGTGCAATACATGTAAGCTTGAGCAATTACTAAATTGTCTCTTTGTCACATGGAAGTCTTGAATAAACAGATAATTTAGCAATTGACTCGAAGGTCGGTGATTTTGTTTCTTACCTTAAAGAAGTTTTTTTCAACAACACTCTGTTGCTACATTCCCTTTTTGAAACTGCTTATATAGTCAAACCATTTTGTAAAATCATATCTGTGTAACACACACACACTGATTGGCCAGTTGTGACATGTCTGTTTGTTTGGGGTATGTTGTCCCAGTAAAAGGTTGAAAGTCTGGAAACCTGAGCTCTGGCACGGTTTTGAAGAAGGTTTTACGTTTTTGAAACTCGGTCTTGTGACAGTATTTTGTTAGGTAAGATACAGTGTGACGTGGCATACTTCAGTATAATATATAAAACCAGATTATGTCTTGTTTTGAGATACTACGCATGCTCTGATAGGTTTGAAAACGCTTTACCATAATTCTATGGAAACTAATATTATTTTGAGCTCTTAATTCGTAAAAGAAAGAGAAAAAATTATTTCTGTGTTTTCGTAAGTTATGGTAACACTTGTAAAATACCTTTTGTAGTGGGGTATGGATATTTTCTCGAACAACACATGCTATAATAGCTGAAGCTCTATACCTTAGGGATATGAATGTTGTGGTCATAACTTTGGCTTGTTGCTTATGAATTTCAGTAAAGTGGATTTAATGCCTGGGGGTTCTTGACCTATATTTGGGTATGGGGTAGCAGTGGGTCTGGGACCCTGACCTTGTTTAGGACAAAAAAGAAACGAAAATTGCTATTTTAGGACCCTGTGTAGGACAAAGGAACTATAACTGGAACCATCCCTGTTTAGGACAGACTCACATCAACTGTTGTTTTCCCTGTTTAGGACGAAAAGGCCAAAAACCATACCCTGTCCAGTGGCATGTTCCCGTATAGGTCATATAAGGGAGTCCCCCCCCCCCCCCCCCCCCCCCGGATTTAATGAGGGTTCTTGTTGAGCAAGCTGGTTGCTTTGGAGAGAGGTCCAGGAAGGGCTTTAACTTTATTAGGCCTATTTATATTTCGATATAATTTATATTAAGTAACAATGCGTGTAAGAACTAGGCAATGCTCTATTGTTCCACTGCATTTCGCTTTCCCCAAATAACATTGTTTAGGTTTTTCTTACTGAGAATACATCAACCTATGAACATGTTTTTAAAAAAAAAATGTACTGGAACTTTATTTTAAAGTGATGTTTCTTTTGTGCCACAAGATTTCATCCAATCGTGAAACTCCAAAACAATGGCCAAGAAAGGCTTCTAATTTTACATGTTTCTCTCATAGAATTTTGGTTGCATTAAAACTCGGAATAGTTTTCACTAAAAGGGAACCAATTAGTAAACTAGAGAGAAATAAATTCACTACCTGGTTTAGTGAAGTAGCTGTTTTAGCCAATGAGGTGGACGGTTTCAACAATATCACCTTTCTGCATTCCTTGCCGTTAGGTTGTCTAGTTCTTGCTGGGACCATTTCTTAAAATTCTTAGAGGTCTTCTTACTTGGCCCTGAGGCTGAGGGAAATATTAAAAGCAAGAGAAATCCAGTTGAATTGAAGTTCAGGGATGAATAATTAATTTTGTTTTATTCCCCTAAGCCTTGGAGTCAAGTTAGAATTTTAATATATCGAAATTGGCCTTCTGGTCTATACTATGAAATAATTTGAGTGGTAAAACGGTTTGAGATCTGAACTGGAGACAACTAAATTCTCACCACCTTTGAACTTGTGTGATGAATTTGTTTCAATTCGTAGTCTTGTTTTGTCAAGCTTAACTGCAGTAAATATTGCTCTCATGTTCTCACTGATTGCCTTTCTTCTAAAAAAATCACTTGGTGCTACGTACTGTGAAAGATTTTTAAAGAGTTCAACTTTACAAACAGTATGGTCTCTAGTTCAAATTTCAAATGACAACGGTTCTATTATTCAAGTGGTTTTTGTAATATTTGGTCTCTAATATTATTTAAAACATTTTTGCACCAAATTATTTACAAAGATCTGTGTCCAATGAAGTTATAATAAAAATAAATGACATCACCCATTGATGTGATGTACCGGTAATTGACCACCCTTAATTTAAAGGAATACCCAATATATAATTTGAATTTCTTTTTAAAGCATTTATTTTGAAGCTAACCATGCATTCTCTTTTAATGAATAATGTTTATGTATGCAATCAGACTGTGTCCGCGCTAATTTGTTCACATAACTTGGAACAAAAGAATGTTGGTTATCTGTTCCTCACCTGTCCTCACTTATTTATATTCACCTTTTCTTTCTGTCATTTTCTACTTGATTGTAATGTCAGAGACATAGAATCGTCGTATCGCGTTAATTTTTGTATTTCTACTATAATAATACTAATGTTTATGTCTGATAGAAAATGTTAAAAAAAGTACACGTACACTGAGGGGCCATAATATGATATTATTTATTCTAGTAATCTGGATCAAAGGGGTGTTTTGGGAGCCTAGCAGACTGGGTTAATTTGTGTGCAGTATTTTTTTTTTTACTGAAAACTCCAACGTAATTATGTGTAACCTGATTTATCGTGCAAGATTCTACACAACTTTGTGAAAATATTGCAAATGAACACCTTTGTCTACCTGAGCACTGTGCATGTAGCTTCAGGCAATAAAAGCTTCATGTATCAGGAGTCATAACTATCACGAGAGGGGAGGGGACTAGTCCCATATAATAGTGACTGAATTGAAATAATGAACCCTTATCAGAATTTCGTTTTATGGGAGTGGCTTCAATCTAAGATGTACTGGTATTCTTTCTGTTATGTACGTTTCCTGGCGCATTTTTACCCTTAACTCCTCTCTTTGAGCCTCATTGTTTGAAACCATTTATTCAATTCTGTGCATTTTAATATTTACTACCTCTTTCCGCCTTGGCTCACATTGTCTCAAACGGTGGGAGAAAACGACAAAATATCATTTTATAATTTTGTTTTTATTTATTTGGTCCGATTGGAATATCCATGTTTAGTATATACTGAAACAGTGGATAGCATTGTTGGCGCGCTCTGATTGGCTACTGAAACTCGGAATAGCAAGTGCTATTCACCTCCCAGCAATTTGCGCGCGAAAATTGTAATCGTTGACAGGAATAAATGAGTTAAAAAGCATCATTTTCGTTATATTATCTCACTGTTTCAGTATATACTAAAACAACTATTCACCTCAGTGTAGGTGGGTAAAAGTAAAGTCGCGCACACGAGCCAGAAGGCTCACAACGGCCGGAGCTTAAACCCGGTTTCTGTAGCATGAAGCGACTAGGAATATTGCTACTCCCCCCTGGATGGGATGCTAGTCCATCGCAGGGTTACCCCCAGCATTTTTTTGTCGCCGGTACCCATTTATACACCTGGGTGGAGAGAGACAGTGTGGAGTAAAGTTTCTTGTCTAAGGAAACAACACGACGGCAGAGACCAGGCTTCGAACCATCGACCTTCAGGTTGAAAGTCCGACGCACTAACCACTAGACCACCGTGGCTTCACTAGTAGTGGTGGATATTTACCTCGCCGCCTCCCTCTGAAGATTCTTTCCAGCTAGCCAGCTGGTCAACTAGCTGACTAATTTCCTCGCCCCAACTAGCTAGGTAGCCTTTTCCCGCCCTAATTTAAAAATAATTGCCGGAAAACTTTAAAAACGACCCCCAAGCAATCCTCTGAAATCTTCGGTGATCTTGGGAAGTGCTCGGAAGTAAATTCGTAACAATAACTGAATTTCGGTGATAAAAAACGTTCCATGGGAATAAAAAAAAAATTCCGCTTGTTCGTAACGTCCCAGGGAGGCTAGGGGCTGGGGAAGTTGGTGGGGGCTGGGTTGGAAGTGCGTCTGCCGGATCAAATCGTTTGCTCATGTCTAAAAACAAATACCCCAATCTATTAAAGTCACTGCTGTCCGGAAAATGCGAAAGGCGTTTTAAACGTAGCAAATGAAACAGCCGTCCTCATAGCCCCATGCCAGCTGAGCTAGCATTCTTTCAGATTGATCTAACAGAAAATCTCACTTTTTAAATTTCTCCAACCCCGGTGGTGTGAAATCTTCTCCCAGCCAGGCAGGTTGATACAACGAAAGTTTTCGTTCAGCCAGCTGAGACACTGCATGAAGAACAGTGGAACAGCTTCGTTTTAATTGTCAGTGAATTTTGTCCTGCTAAACATCCAGGCGCAAAATACAGTTTTATATGGAAATTCGGTGGCACACTGGAATAAAAAAATTCAGAGACCCGGAAAAAGATTATATTCGTCAAATTTGAGAGATGTAATTCGGGATGCGAGTTAAAAATCGGAGCGGAAAGTGGGATTTCGCGTTTTTGAGGGGTCGGGATGCGGGAACCGTGAGGTATAGTACAGCGCGATACGGGATTACAATCTTGTTTCTCACCCTCGCTTTTCTTCTTAATAAGATGCATTTTTCGGATCGACAAGTCTGTCTTTCGGGTCGACAATAATTTTGTCGATTCGTACGACTCGCAAGAATCGACAACCTGCAAGAGGGCCTGTTATTAACCTCTTTCCCAGGGTCTCTCATCTGGCACGAGTCCCTATTTCGGGTCGACAGCTACACTTTACGGCATCTCATTTTGTCGATCTGTACCGAAAGCATTGGACATGGATGAGATTTTAGACATTATCAATTGTGTAACCCTATATTATGAAAAGGGAGCGAGCGGGAATGCCTTCCTACGAAAAGAAAAATTCCAGGCACAGATTTCAATGCAAATTACTACTCTGAAAGCTTTAAAAGGAACTGTCAGGTGAGTCGATGTCTGTAGATCTTTTCTGTATTTTATTAACCACCGGTACACATAAAGATTTAAGACCACAAACAAGCTTAAACATATCTGGTCTATTTGGACCGATCTCGAGTTTTAATATGGTCGTTATGAAGCACGCGGGAAGTTTGGCGAGCGCGAAAGAAGCGAAAGAATTCGCCGAAAGCAACTCTAGCTTCTCCAGTGATCTCCAAATTAACTTACCAAGTGCTTCATAACTCGATGAAGCACAACTAAAATCATACATCAATTGTTTTATAATATTGCCAATGGAAACTGAGGAACGACGAAGAAGAAACTTGTCTTTTTGATTCCACAAAAAGCGAATTAATTTTGCTCACACGGATAAATTTTCAAAATAATCGAAATAACCGACCAACTATGAATGGAATCACTTTAGCCACATGATTTCGACGTAAAGAAGGGCAGGATGGCGGGACTATTAATAGGGAAACTGAATGGGCGGGAAGGCGGGTTGTGGACCCTCATGTAGCTATTCTAAGAAGCTTATATAGTGACGTTTTCAGTTTTCATACATGTGTCTGTAAAGCGTGGAACCGCGGGAAAAACTTAACTGATAGAAGTATTAAGCTTATATGGAGAACGCAGCAAACGCACGGTTCCCAGCGCCATTACAACCTCAAATTTCGATATAAAACCCTTTCAAAGGGTAGTTTAGGCTTGTAGACGCTGGATATTACAAAAAAAATGATTTTTTCTAGAGTCGATATTTGGCATCGACTGGCGGAACTGACATTGAAACATTGTATTTCGCACCGCCCATTCAAAATGCTGAAAATGTCGGTCACGACCCCGACCACGACCATGAAATCTTCTATCAATTTGGTAAAAAGAAAATTGCATAATTTTGTCCAATCATTATTTTTTGTTGGTGTTGCGGGATTAGCGGTGGTACTGCACAGTGGCATTTTTCTTTAAAAACAATGTGACAGTTCAGCCGGGAAACCGTTCAGTCGTGTGGTCCCTTTGATCGATTTTTGCCGCCATTTTCCTTTGAGAAGAACGCAAAGGAATGGGTCGGGAAGACAAAGCTTCGGCTTCGGAAGGGAACCTGAAACTAGTCACAAATCCAAGATGGCGGATCGTGAAGAGCTAGAATTCACCACTTCGAAGCGAGCTCGTTGGTCATCAGAGAGTTCTTGTGATCAAAGCATAAGCGTTGTCGATTCTACAGATAAAGAAGAAGCTAACGATGGTCATCTTTTGCGGCAAACTGGATCTGAACAAAATGTTTCTGTCGAAAATATATCATCGGAAACGGAATCACGTGAACAACAAGGCGTCCATGTTTCTCACGAAAGACTCGAAAGCGATAATTTCCCGACCTGTTTCAGCGTAGAAGACGACTTGAATAATCTAGATGAACATCACTTTCAGCCAATAGCAGGTAGAAAAAATGTTTGTGTTCTTAAATCATCTATAACATAGGTATTTGCTAGTTTTCTGTGTCCGCCATTTTGTATTAGATCGTTTCATTGCGAACGACGACAATTTTATTTCGTAAGCTTTATCAAAATACGTTTTGTAGTCTTAAAATAGCAACTTGTCTATCACAGGAAACGTACTGTGCCTCATTATCAATCATATCACGAAATATTTAACTTTGTAGAATGTCTCCAAATACCCTAAACTACCCCCCCCCCCCCCCCCCCCTCCCTCCTCCATACCCCTGGCATGACAATGTAACCTTTTTGCTTGTAAATGTCAATTAAATTTCACGACATCAAAAGACACCTTGCATATAAACACTACAAAATAACTCTAGCAAAATGGAGATTTTTTTTGGTAAAAAAAAACCACTCATGCCTGTTCTGTGCGGTCACCCTTCATCCAGTTTATTATGATTTACTTTTCTTGTTTTGTTTACTTCGATTTTAATCCTTTATCAAATTATTACAAAAACAATCAATTGATATATTTCCTTATCTATTATCTATCAACAACAACAACACTTTATTTATGTATGGGGTAGTGAACTGGCTAAAGACTTCTAGTGCTCAATGAACAGCTAATTTACTGTGATTAAAATAAACTAAAATATATTTACTAAGAAAGAAAATCAAGATGCTAGGCCTACCCATTATTATCAAAAGTCATAATTTAACTAAAAATTGCATTTGACAAGTACAACATAATGAAAGATGCCATTTAGCACAACAATTTTTTTTCTGTGTATGTTTAGTTTTGTTGTATAACTGAAAGGAAACTGAATATACAAATGAAGGGCTTGGTTAAAAACTAGAACTTATTTGGCCTTAACAACCAAATTTATCCAAAAAAATAGCTGAAAGCTATATGTACATGTACCAAGTTAAGCTCTTTTTTATCAAACTCTACTTTTATCAATATTTTATAAAGTCATGTTTTAACCCATGAATACGCAAAGCGTAATGAACAGGTTATTAGTAATGGTGGGAAATTCACACTCGCTCGCTCGCTCCTTCCATCAGCTGTAAACTTTTCTTGGTAATTACACTGACCAGTGCACAAGCTGCTTTCATGGCAAATGCAAAGTAATATATACATGTATAAAAGGGGAAATTTTGAAAGCGCTGCTCCAATGTTTTGCATCATTGGGGTTGGGGGGGGGGGCAAAGGGGGTTAAATGGCAGAAATTTTTTAGGAGCTGGGAATGTTCATGTGCAGAATGACAGTAAAATTTGATTAACTGTTCTATGTTGAAGATATGTCCGCGAAATTTAGAGCAACATTTTGCGTCCTTCACAAAAAATGCAACAATAATTCAACAAAAACTCATGAAGTTTTTTTGAAAAACATTATTTTGAAAAGGAAAACTTACGGTGTATTGTGTGTTGTGTGAGTACAAGTGTGTGAGGGGGGCGGGGGGAGATGCATTGGAATAGCCCAACCACCTTTTTTTTTTTGAAAACTTGCTTCAATCCAATGTGGTATTTTCTCCATACGCTCTTCAAAGTCACAACTTATTTTTGATAATTTTTGTGCAAGGACCTATGGGCTGGATTCAGAGACAGATGAGTCTTGGCATTAATCCTGAAGATGTTTTGGCTTACATGTTGCCCCATGCCCAATTGGTAAGTGTGTATTCAAGGACTTCTGGATTAAAATAAAATTAATGATATTCAGTTGCATGCAATATAATGTTACGTAGAAGTGCACACAAATTAGGCTGTCTAAGTTTGTCTTCTGTGGAGCATAGGACATCCACTGTAGATCTCTATTATACTCTATTTTAAGTCAGTTGATAATGGTTTCCAAGGTTTTTGTTTCAGTAGCCCTCCTTTCAAAAGGGTTAGCCTTCCTAGTTTCACCAGAGCTTCCAGTCAGGCTTTTGTGGCTACTGTAGCAGCCACATCCTCAACAAAACTCACCCTGGCTGGCCCTTTCCTACTTTACAATGTTGCCCAGGGTTCTTGAAGAGGACTTAGATTTTGATTTTTTCCCCTTATAAGTGACAGGTTTCTAAATTGTAGAAAGAAACAAGATTAGGGTTAGGATTAGGATCTCTGGACACAAAGGGAAAAGAATGCTGTTCAGATATGAGCAGCCATTAGTGGGGAGGAGCATTGCATTGTGTGACAACCAACAACAACAACAACAACAACAACAATTTTATTTTATTTCATTATTAATATAACAATATTTTCAACATTGACAACCCACAGTTAGCATACATGTAGCTAATAATAATAATAATAATAATAAATAAACACAAAGGGAAAAGAAATTGAGGTGGGTTGTCAAAAATAAGAACAAAAATTAACATTAGCACCTAGTAATATGACTGAAACCCAAATATACATGTAATGGAATTAAAGTATTAGGGTCTCAACTGAACTACTGCCAAAAAAAACGTGATTGCACAAAACATACGAATCTCTGTTAAGTTAGTTTTGGGCCATTTTGTTGGTGGTTGTGGGTGATTTGGGATAATAATAATAATAATTTATGCATTGATCTTCTCTGCAGCCACCCACCTTAGACAAAGGAACCTTGTGGAAAATCATCATTGATATACTTACAGAGCCCACCCCAAGACAAAAGCTGGACCACATCAACTCCTTAGATGATGTTGTAGAGCTTCTGCGAGGATCAAAGAACATTGTCGTTCTCACAGGGGCTGGGGTATGCACTGAATACTTCTGACTTCATTGTTATAAACTCTATTCCTGGAATTAAGTTACTGTCCAGATGCTAGTGTTAATAATTATGAGCATTGAACAAAGAGAAAGAGTACAATGTAAATTTAATGATAACTATTACATGTAAATGCTGCTTGTGTTTGAATGTCCCAATGAATAGTAACTGTAAGCCATGCACTTTGGCCAGTGCTAGTGTCATTTTACATTGTGTAACTGATATTTGTAGTTTTTATTTCAGCTATATCCTTAATCCTACAGTAGCTAGATTTTATTGTTCCATTTTTACTTACATGTAGCTCTAGATTATTAAAATTTCACACATTATGTACTTAACCCATTGACACCTGAACCGCCCGTAACCGCCCGTACAAGACTCCACTGCTTTAAAAAATTGTAACTTTCTCAATCGTGCGAACATTGCCTTAACTAGCAGTGGTGAGCATTGACTAGAAAGTCTTTCAAATTGAGATACCCAATAAACACAAAAAAGTCAGCGATTTTTGCAGAATATCAGCGTTTGAATTTGGACAATAACAAAAATTACCGTTTTTAACGTCATAGAAAAACAACAAAAATCACGTTTTTGCCTTTAGTTTTTTTTATTCAAATCATCGTGGCAAACCCAAAAGTCAACATTTACAGCAAAATTCAGTCCTAGTCCTAGCTTAGCAGTGAATTTTTTTGCTCTTATTCGTTGCTCGGGCCTAGCTACAGCTTCTTATACTAGTGCATACTCACCTTGCCTCGATTTTCAACATCACCACCGCACTGCATGCTGGGAAATAAACAGATTTTTTTTTTTGACAGCGCCCATTCCGTTCTCCAAAATTTTCATATATATACTAAGTCCACAGCCACTCTGACCCACCGCCGAAATTTCGCGCTTGTTGTGTTCTCCTGTGGTCGCAACTTCCAAAATATGCCGCGGTAGGTCGAGAAATTCATCCAGAGTCGAGTCCCAAAGCCACTTCGTTTCCAGGCGGCCATTTTTCCAGTTCAATGAGCAACGAGCCAAATTCGTAAATGAAGTACAACACCTAACTCGCTTCATTGAGAAGTGGACTCTGAACTACCTCCAAGCTTAATGATGCTCACCAGGCAGCTACTAAAGATGAAAAATGGCTGTGAACTTACCAAAAATCGTAGATAATTCATATTGGACCCTTTATTGCAAATCAACCAAGCAAAATGAGATCGTCACAATGACGTTTCCAGTAAACTCGAGCCTTCAGTGTTTTAGAACAGCAGCACTTTCAATGGTAACTCCAAATATGAAGTCACGAAATCTTATGGGGCGTGTGTATGCAGAAAATCACTCAAAAACGTAAAAATCCTCAGGTGTGAATGGGTTAATGAAGAAAGATAAAGGTCACGTGACCAGGGCTTTTGACACCCCCCGGCGAAAGTTAGGGTTAGGGATAGTTCAAATCTAGGGTTAGTGTTAAGATTCTAGGGTTAGAACAATTTCTAGGGTAAGGTGTAACTTGGCTAAGGGCCAGGCCTAACTTAGGGTTAGGTCCCAGGTTTGGGGTTGGCCAGGTCACGTGATAGGCAATAGTATCAAACTTGATCACCCAAGATGAACTGACCCTCGACTACTGACTGTCACCAGCTGTTCTAACTCCACCTCTTATGTCTAGTTTTGAAAATCACCACCCCTTGAAGTTGGCTTTCATGCAACTTTCACCTTTGCACTAAATATTGGCCAGCAACTAGTACCCTCCCCCCAGATCTTGATGCATATGCCTGTTTTCAAATTAAATAGTGATGACATGTTCCTAGTCTTAAGGGTTTTTTGTTTGACTGGTTTAAGAGCCAAAACTATCAACTGTAAGAAAAATAGATTTTTTGATTAACCCATTGACACCTGAACCGCCCGTAACCGCCCGTATAAGACTCCACTGCTTTAAAAAATTGTAACTTTCTCAATCGTGCGAACATTGCCTTAACTAGCAGTTGTGAGCATTGACTAGAAAGTCTTTCAAATTGAGATACCCAATAAACACAAAAAAGTCAGCGATTTTTGCAGAATATCAGCGTTTGAATTTGGACAATAACAAAAATTACCGTTTTTAACATCATAGAAAAACAACAAAAATCACGTTTTTGCCTTTAGTTTTTTTTATTCAAATCATCGTGGCAAACCCAAAAGTCAACATTTACAGCAAAATTCAGTCCTAGTCCTAGCTTAGCAGTGAATTTTTTTGCTCTTATTCGTTGCTCAGGCCTAGCTACAGCTTCTTATACTAGTGCATACTCACCTTGCCTCGATTTTCAACATCACCACCGCACTGCATGCTGGGAAATAAACAGTTTTTTGACAGCGCCCATTCCGTCCTCCAAAATTTTCATATATATACTAAGTCCACAGCCACTCTGACCCACCGCCGAAATTTCGCGCTTGTTGTGTTCTCCTGTGGTCGCAACTTCCAAAATATGCCGCGGTAGGTCGAGAAATTCATCCAGAGTCGAGTCCCAAAGCTACTTCGTTTCCAGGCGGCCATTTTTCCAGTTCAACGAGCAACGAGCCAAATTCATAAACGAAGTACAACACCTAACTCGCTTCATTGAGAAGTGGACTCTGAACTACCCCAAGCTTAATGATGCTCACCAGGCAGCTACTAAAGATGAAAAATGGCTGTGAACTTACCAAAAATCGTAGATAATTCATATTGGACCCTTTATTGCAAATCAACCAAGCAAAATGAGATCGTCACAATGACATTTCCAGTAAACTCGAGCCTTCAGTGTTTTAGAACAGCAGCACTTTCAATGGTAACTCCAAATATGAAGTCACGAAATCCTATGGGGCGTGTGTATGCAGAAAATCACTCAAAAACGTAAAAATCCTCAGGTGTGAATGGGTTAAGAAACACAATTTTCATTGTACCTTTTAAAAATAATATACTGTAATTACAACCTTTGTTGTAACATTTTTTTAATTAAACACCATATACATGTACATTTACACCCTTAGTGTATTTTCAGTTAACACAGCTTAACTTTGGTATGGTTTTCTCAGAAGACATCAAATTATTAAAGATCCTTTAAGTTGATGATCAAAATTACCAGACTTGTGTCAGTAATGTTTTTGGGGTCTTGATTAATAAAATTAGCCATTGCCATATATGTCTTGCAATTTGTTGTCCACTTCATAAAATGCAAGTTTTTTTACTGGGTGACTAGGCAACATGCACACTTCATGCAAATGTCATGCAGTTCTCTCTTATTTCACACAATGTATATTTATGTCATGCTAAGACATGTTTTTTAAGTTCATCATTTTCAAAACAAAATTTGCTCTATTTGAACTAGTCAGCCAATGATCCACTAAGTATAAAAACTGGGACCAAATGTTCTGCTTGTGAAGCCATACTCTGGCTACTTGTTTTGCCAATGTGTCCCAAATGAATTAAGCACACAGTTCTTCTAAAAAAAAAAACTTTAAACAACCCCAACCAACCAAAGACAGTTGATGTTGGCCAGCAGAACACAACTTTATTCATATTGCTGATATTTTGTTTGCATTTTAGGTATCTGTATCTTGTGGTATCCCCGACTTTAGATCTCGTGATGGCATTTATTCCAAGCTAAGTGTGGAATACCCAGATCTTCCCGATCCTCAAGCTATGTTTGATATTGGTTACTTCTACCAAAATCCACGACCTTTCTTTAAGTTTGCAAAGGTAAAAATGTCTTGAATTTCTCTTGCTGCATGTACATTGTAGAAAGGAAAAAAATATTACCTTTTTGAAGTTTGCAGAATCCATGTAATACTTTATTTATGTAATGGCATTTCCATCACTGTCCAATGCCGCTTTACAGATTTTAATTACATTAAATTATATTAAGTTACCTATACGGTGCTTAAATTTTAACAATGCTGTGAAAACCTAATAGATAAAGAACTTAGAATTCAGTACTAATAATATTAAATAAGCTTGTAACCATATTAAAGTGCCCATAACCTATATTTTTTTATTTTTGTATCTAAATCTACACGTCACGTAATGAACATCTGCGAAAAAAATTTTTGATTTCAGCAAAACGTGAATTTTTTATGAATATTTCAAATCTTCAAAATCCTATTTTTTTGTGGTATACCCGTCCCACTGTTAAGAAGGCCAACAGGCTCACATGTTCCTTAATGTACATCACAGTTCCTTTGTTTGAAGTCACAAGTTCCTTTGTTTAAAGTTATGTGTTCCTTAATCTACGTCACGGATCCTTTGTTAACCAAGAGGGACCGAGAGGAGACTAATGCGAATGGTGGACCAAAATGGCGACAAATTTGGAAGACTTTAAAAAATCATAAAAAATTCACGTTTTGCTGAAATCAAACAATTTTTTCGCAGATGTTCATTACGTGACGTGTAGATTTAGATACGACAAGAACTCTGCGAGTACTATGATTGGGCTGTTAAGGATATCTTCACTCCTTTTACTTCAAACTCTTCGAACTCTTCAAGAGAACTAACTTCAGTCAATACACACGTCCCACATGGACCATTCATTCATTCTGATCTCTACTATGTGAATCAAACACTTTGAATACACCATCCCTTGTCTCAAAAATAGCGACTGTATAAATTATTATTGTCAAAATAAATGACTTATAATTATCACGTAATAACAATTCATAAGCCTCAAACAAAGGTAAACAGCTCTCTTCTATTATACTGTCATTTAAATAATGTACATTTCCATAATAACTTTCACTATACTCTAATAAATTGAAAGTTAACTCTCCCAGTACAAACAACATCAGGAACTTCAGTTAACATAAGGCATTCTTTTTGTGTTAAATTAGAAAGATAAGTATACAACTCATTACCAAAATTCGTAATTTCAACAAGATCTGACGCACATGTTATCATGCGACTAAAATTATACAATATAGCTGTTAAACTCATCGCTACACACTGACTACCCGCATTAGAACCAAAAAACACTATTTCCTTGGCTATAAGGAGCACAAATAGTTTTAGTCGAATCTACACCAAATGGACCAGGATTGTTTTGTTTTGTTTTGTTTGGGACAAATGCATTGATATAAGAAACTTGTTTAACTGCAAAAACCGTGGACGAAGATCCTGCTGGTTTTTCGTTGGATCTCACAGGAGGAGACCTAATCAGCTAAAATGAATCAATATACTAACGAGAAGTCCAAGGACTACTGCAAAGCTGAATACAACGAGTAAATATATTTCAAACAATATTTCGGCTGGCCAGACCAGCCTTCTTCGGGTTATAAGATGTTACTAAATTATAAAATGAAAATACAACATTATATAAAGGAGAATGTCGCAATACATATTTAAAAAATGGAGGGGCGGAAATGACCTACAAGATAATAAAGATAAGGCTAGTATACGTAAACTACAATTCATCACGTTTCTTCAATCCACGTGGTTCTAGTGTTTTCGCTCTATCTATTAAATACGACTCTCTGGTAATCGCATTAACAAACACATTCCCACTGAGACTATTTGTGACCTTCTACGTATGATACTCACCATGAATAATTTCACATTTAATCAACAACATTATCTTCAGATCCATGGCACTGCTATGGGTACTAAGATGGCTCCTTCTTTTGCTAACCTTTTTCTCTGTATTTTCGAAATTAACGCTCTCTCTAATGCCCCTTGGCAACCTCACACATGGTGGAGATATATCGATGATATTTTCATGATCTGGACTCAAGGGCTAGATCATTTGAAAATATTCATTGATTATCTCAATAATATTCATCCCACTATTAAGTTCACTAGCTGTCACTCATTAACTAACGTTCCATTTCTCGATGTTATGGTATCTCTACACAACGGCACAATAGAAACTGATTTATATACTAAACCTACAGATAAACACCAACACCTTCTTAGTACATCATGCCATCCTAAACACACTAAAAAAACTATTCCTTTCAGTTTAGCTCTTCGCCTCCGCCGCAGTTGTTCCACTGACGCTAAATTGAAACTTCACACTGATCAATTAAAATCGTATCTCCTCGCACGAGGTTATCATAAAACTTTCCTTAACCGACAGTTTCTGCGCGCTGCTAATATTTCTCGCAATGACGCCTTGCTAACTAAACCTGATGATTCCACTGACCATTTACCTTTCGTTGTTACATATAACCCAGCTATTCCTCGCATCTCTAATATCTTACGCAAACATTTCAACATATTACTCTCCTCCAATCGCTGCCGGGACGTCTTTAAACACCCACCTTTCGTTGCTTACAGACGTAGTGCTAACCTACGCGACCTTTTAATTAGAGCGCAATTACCACACACCACCTCTAACAATACTAATTTACCACCGGGCTCTTTCCGTTGTGGACAGATTGTGCCACTTGTCCTTACATCACTAACGGTCTTAAAGACTATATTTTTTATTCTACAGGCGAAACCCGTTCCATCACTTCACATATAACCTGTAACACTAAAAACTTAATCTACATGATACAATGTAACCACTGCCATTTACAATACGTTGGTGAAACTAAGCGACGTCTTAAAGACAGATTTAACGAACATCGACGTTCCGTTGACAAACCTAACATTAAATCCAAACCTACTACTGTCTCTTTCTTTCTACACTTTCTTTCCCATTCTAACCATTCCAACACTGACATGCAACTTATTCCACTAGAAATAATTCACAATTCACGGGATTCTATTCGTAAAGCCAGAGAGTCGTATTTAATAGATAGAGCGAAAACACTAGAACCACGTGGATTGAAGAAACGTGATGAATTGTAGTTTACGTATACTAGCCTTATCTTTATTATCTTGTAGGTCATTTCCGCCCCTCCATTTTTTAAATATGTATTGCGACATTCTCCTTTATATAATGTTGTATTTTCATTTTATAATTTAGTAACATCTTATAACCTGAAGAAGGCTGGTCTGGCCAGCCGAAATATTGTTTGAAATATATTTACTCGTTGTATTCAGCTTTGCAGTAGTCCTTGGACTTCTCGTTAGTATATTGATATAAGACTCCAGGTGATACCAAGGGTAAGACACACAAAACCCCTTCCCCCCTTCCTCGCGCGCCCTTCGCGTTCTCGCGCGCCTCAATTCTCCCCCTTTCCCTTCGAACGCTTGCCACGCAGGCTACTGAGCCGTTAGAAATGAAGCATATAAAACCAAGCGGTAAAGTGGTCCATGGCCAAAAAAGGCAGGTTTCAATGATGGTGAAAAGAAATGATAATCTGTCCATTGCGGCTCTACTGAAAAGATGCGTTTATTAATGCTGTTTATGCGGCCGCAGGTAGTAATAGTAAAGTTTATACCCGTTGGACGAATACTCGAAAGTAAGCAGCTCTCTAATTTATCCAATTGCAGCCTATATACTCTCCAAACTTCACAATATATACTGAGTATCCCTTAGAATATAGACTCAAAGACAGAATTTTTGCTCAAAAAGAAAATCGCGTTGTCATCTTCAGGACCTTTTGTTCTGCTTTGCTTGTATGAACGCATGTCGATAAACGGCACAGTAACAGTTTATTCCCATCATAATAAATGTATACAGGTAGATTTTTAATAATTAAATGAAAATTGGGAGGAAGACTAAAGAAACCTTTGCGGGCTTTTACAAAGTAGTCTCCCTTTAAGTTAAGATTTATCTAAAAATATTCATCCGATATCAGACGTTGGCGTTTGCTTATATAATTGTAATTAATTGTTAGGTAATATAAATACGGTTGTTTAGCCCGGGGGGAGGGGGGTACTCCGCAATGTTTTAGGTGGGGGTGTTTCGCTGGGACCTAAGAACCTCTACCCCATCTCAGACCTAAAATTTCTATTTTCGCTACCCCATGTCAGACCAAACAGTTAAATATGGTAAAAGGCTCTTTATACAAAAAAGGGGTTTGTTTACACAAATTGACAGAATTAGGCGTCAAACCCATACACGCTCATTGAATCGAGTGAAACTTCCACAGGCACGGTTCCAGATGAAAAATGTACCGGAAAAAAAATGACAAAACACTTAATTCGAAAATTGAACGGAAAAAGTATCCCATCTCAGACCTAGAAGGTCAAAAACCCGACCCCATCCAGCGGCACATACCCGTATAGCTTATATATGGGAGAACCCCCCTCCCCCCGGGTTTTTTTAGCTACTGCTAATTAGTATAAAGTTAAAATTTGGGTACACGGCAGTTAATTTGGGATAATACAGATCATTTGGAACCTATTTACGCATCTCTTTTCAAGCCAGCGATGCAAACACCTAAGTCATATAAGAAGAATACAAAAAAATATACTTTTCTCTTTGCCTCTGGGCACAAGTCATGAAATGTTTTCTTATCGCTGTGCAGCCTCGTCACATAATTTGTTGAATTTTAAGTCAAAATTTACATTTCTTGAATCAGTTTTTCACTCCCTAATGTAACATTGCCTTGTATTTATTGTATTTGAAGCCCGCAAAACGTTCAAATCACGTTTACCGCTGATTTCGCCGATTTTTCATATCCAAAACACATCACGCTCCCGGAGGGGGGAGGGGAGTACTTGACCAATATTTGGGTATAGGGGTGCCGCTGAGGGTCTGAGACCCTGACCCTGTTTAGGACAAAAAAGAAACGAAAATACGTACCCTGTGTAGAACAACACCCTCTATTTTAGGACTCTGTCTAGGACACGACTCGTGCGTGGTTATTAATCTGAGGTTTAAAAAATAGTAGACGGATCTGAAACGAAAACGACTTCACCTTCGCATGAATATGCTAATCACGAAAAGGGAAGTCACCACAAGCGCTACGTTAACTGGAACCATACCCTGTTTGGGACAGATTCGGACCCTGTTTAGGAGAGACTCGCGTTGAATTATATACCTTCAGGACAAAAATGCCAAAAACCATACTCTGTCCAGCGGCACATCCCCGTATAGGTCATATAAGGGAGTACCCCCCCGGGTCACGCTCATACAAAGCCTTTGAGCTGACAGCAAACTTTGTCTGAGTCATGTACCCCTTCTTTCACAAAATACTAATAAGCTTATAACATGTAAGCCATAACATCTTTAACAAATGCATTACAAGTTATCTCAATAAATGCCACTTCATTTTTTCCTGTGTAAAACAAATACTAATATAAGCATCCTTGACATGACCTCGGTCAAAGTGATTGTTGACATAAAGATCATGTTCTATTTCTCATTTAATTAAAATTGAAGTTTTCCAGCCTGTGTTATCAAAATTGATTATGCTTCTAGCAGCAAATCTTATCACTGAAAGAACAATGAACGATAGAAGAAAATCACGTTTCATTAATGTTCCATGTACAATGTAATTGCTCACCTCAAATTCTCTCTTCTCACTCTTCGGGGCGTTATGTTATCAAATAAACCATAAGTCCTTTTTTCCCAACAGACTAGAGATCCCAACGGCAGATGTCTATCCTTGGTTATTGGAAACGGCCCCATCAGCATAATTCGTTGAAATATCAGATTGCAAATGATCAATATGATCCAACAAAATTGAGGGAACACTTTCCCAAATTCTGCATGTATTACAAAGCAGAAAGCTTTCCACTAATTTAGGCTGCTCTATCTAGTGTAGAATCTCTCTTCTCTGCAGAATCGAGACCTCTTTGTTCTCGCGCTTCGCGCTCGTGTCTCGCGCTACGCGCTCACGCCCCAAAACCCGCTTGAGCGCCCCCAATAACGCCTGTTATGCAGGCTAGATTATCGCCGAGACAAGACATAGAAGAATGGCTCGTTTTAAGCGTACTTTGTCTCGTTCAATGCAGGCCGTAAAAATCACTTCAGGCCGGATTCTCGCTATGTCAGGCTATAATTTTTCGTACGGGTTTCACCCTTTTTAATCTATTAATACCAGCTACTAGAAATAGGTCAGTGACTTTTAAAACCTCTTTAAACGCTCACAAGACAATTCACCCTTCACGCTTTCCTCTCACACCGCTATAAACGAATACCCTTTACACAAACAACCTTTTAATCAATTTATTAGCCTACGCACATCCCCATTTACTTCTCCTACACCACATATTAACTTATCTATTCTCAAATCTCCAAAATCCGGGGGGGGGGGTGGGGGGAGACTTCCACTTAAAATTTACAATTAGTAGCTCTTAACGATAAAACGTCTTTTCAACCATGCCCATCTAACGAAATTCTAAAATGACACCCCGTCATTTTCATATGGCGGACCCCCCCGGGCGTGTCAATAAGTGACTACGAAACAGCGTCCATTTTATATATTGGGCAGGCTTGGAAACAAGCCAACCCAATCAAAAATAAACATTTTTAGGTTATGGGCACTTTAAGGTAATAACTGAGAACAATTGAGTGTTCTGTGTTCTGGCCTGTGTGAGATTGTCCTACATAAGCAGGCAGTTCTAGTCCCACCCTCAGGGAAGCTGTTGACAAGTGCATAAAACAGTTTCATTTTTTCCCATAACAGTCACATGATTGTATGATTATTTCGTATTACCAGGAAATTTATCCAGGGCAGTTTGAACCCTCACTTGGTCACCGATTCATAAAGCAGTTGGAATCAAATGGTCAGCTTCTAAAGAACTATTCACAGAATATTGATACACTGGAGCAAATTGCAGGCATAACAAGAGTTATACAATGCCATGGTTAGTGATAATATAATTATTATGTTGGCTGCTGGTTTCTAAGTTTGTAAGTTGAATTATCTTGAATATTACTCTTTTGTTAAGTAACACTTTCAATAAAACATGGCAATCTTTTATGTTTTGTTTTCCTCTTATTAAATATTTTGTAATCCTTTTTATGATTTGGTTTAAGGTGGCAGTTTACAGTAATTTCCAGTACTAATACACTTTGATGGATCAATACTACTATTCTTTATCAGTTAATGCTACGAGAACTGTATCAAACAAATGACCAGTCATTGTTGAACAAGTTATGGCCATTGTCATGACATAACAGGTTACCATAGTAACATTATATAACCTGTTAAAGACACCCTTAATTATAAGTGCTTATAACTAATTAAAAACTTAGTTGTTATGCAATTGTAATTAGCATATTAAGGCAGAACTCTTTGCAAAGTTTAAAAGAAATTTTGGGAAGGGGTTCAGAGCAAATTAAGTTAAAGAATCTGACCCACCCAGTTTGCATTGCGCGCCTACATTGGTTCATCTGCCATTTTCAGGGCCCCCGAAAGTCCATATTGTATTGAAGATGAGAAATTCACTCGTGCAAGAGGTGATATGCTTGCCCAAATATGGAATAGAGCCGTATCATAACAATAAGAGAAGCACGCAATGCAAACTGGGTGGGTCAGACTCTTTAAGGGCTGTGTAGGATAAACAATGGATAAAAATATATCTTGTCATTTGTATTTGTCTTAGTCTCAGATTGTGGTAATAAACTAAAGAAAATAAGTGAAATAAAAATGAAAATGGTAAGGAATTTTTAAACCAGAAACAATTGAAACTACAACAAAACTATACTACAAGCAGCAATTACTACAAAGCATCTCATAATGAGATTGTACAAAATTAATAACTAACTGCACTGTATATTCATGAATGTCATGTGGTTTATCTGACTTATTTTGTGTGTTATTCTTTATACTACATGTATTAATATTGTTTTGTCAGGGATTAATTAACTACATTGCTATACATGTATTTGGGTTTCCTTTCTTCAGAGTATTTTAGGAAGGGGACAATGAACATTAATTTTCAAACAACTGAAAACTGCGCTCGGCTTAATTACTGCCTGACAGGTATTTGTATAAATTGTAATTCTTTTTGCTTCTTTAGGTTCTTTTTCTACTGCATCATGTACAAGCTGTAAACACCGTGTATCTTCTGAGGCTATAAGGGAAGATATTTTTCAACAGGTTAGTTGTTTGAACTTGTTTTAAAGCTGAGAAAGATGTAATGTTCAGCAAGTCATGAGCATGGGACAAAGAAAAACTCTTAACTCGTCCACGACAGGAATCGAACCTATGACCTTCCGCACACCCCGCACACTGTTCAGATGCTCTAACCACTGAACTATGAGAGACTTGTGGCAAGCTAGGCCATATACTAGGTTCACACACCGGTCAGATGCTCTAACCACTGAGCTATGAGAGACTTGTGGCAAGCTAGGCCATATACCAGGTTCACACACCGGTCAGATGCTCTAACCACTGAGCTATGAGAGACTTGTGGCAAGCTAGGCCATATACTAGGTTCACACACCGGTCAGATGCTCTAACCACTGAACTATGAGAGACTTGTGGCGAGCTAGGCCATATACTAGGTTCACACACCGGTCAGATGCTCTAACCACTGAACTATGAGAGACTTGTGGCAAGCTAGGCCATATACTAGGTTCACACACTGGTCAGATGCTCTAACCACTGAACTATGAGAGACTTGTGGCGAGCTAGGTCAATTATATTAGGTTAATATATGACATGCGTCCTTCGTACTGCTAGGATCAGCAATGTTGAAAGTGTCATGTGTGGTGATAAATAAAGAAAGATGGTTAAGCTTGGTAATGAAATGAGACAGATGCATCATGTACGCACCAACTGTGGGACAAAGAAAAAAGAGCGATATATCAACCTATTTTAAAAAAGCTTATCAACCTAAAATGAGCAGTGAGGATGTTTTAATATGAATGAATGAAAAGGAAGCTTTTGGTTCACTTTTGCCGTATGGGGTTAGCTGATTATGAGATGCATCAGACCTAGACAGTTTTCTCTTTGATATAATTCACTTGATATCTTCCTCTGTGTGTTTTTGATTCCCTTAGTTTTGCAGTCATTAAAATGCTAAATTTAACTACATTGTATTTTTAGGTCATACCACCTTGCCTAAAATGCCCACAGGATGGGAGCTGTTTTGCCATTATGAAGCCTGGTAACATTTGATCATTAATTAATCGATCTTCTATTAGCATGGGGCAGACGTTTTTTCAGTCAGACGTTTTTTCTTGTGTCACCTACATGTACTTTAAAAAAAGCTCAGCTTGGGTTTGCAGACATTCTTTTCTTGGTGGGTGAACAAGACCTGGAGAAAATGTCTGCTCTGTGTGCTACAATTCAGGATGTACATGTAGAACATTATTGGAAAATCCAAGAGTTACCGAGACACTTGAGATTCTTATTTTAAGACATTTTTATTTAGAGTAGCATACATGTAGTTTGTTAGGCGCATTTGATCATATTTACATGTTAATTTGCATCATAGAAATATTAAATATTATTAGAAATATTAAATATTATCATTATTATTATTAGTAGTAGTAGTAGTAGCAGTAGCAGTAGCAGTAGCAGTAGCAGTAGCAGTAGCAGTAGCAGTAGCAGTAGCAGTAGCAGTAGCAGTAGCAGTAGCAGTAGCAGTAGCAGTAGCAGTAGCAGTAGCAGTAGCAGTAGCAGTAGCAGTAGTAGTAGTAGTAGTAGTAGTAGTAGTAGTAGTAGTAGCAGTAGTAGTAGAAGTAGTAGTAGTAAAATTACATCAGTGTGGGACTTACCCTGGGTGCCAGAGGTTTTTTTTAGTGAAAACTGGCGAGCCGCGACAACCGTTTATGTGGTGAATTTCACTGGATCCAGGGTGTGTAGGACTAAATTCTTTTCATAATCCGAGCTTAAAAAGTAACAGTCGAGCACACAAGTCACAGGTGGCCATCTTGGCTGGATCTTAACCTGGTTTCTATAGCATGAAGCAACTAGGAATGAAGCCTAGGAATGAAGCAACTAGGAGTATTACTACCCCCCCCCTCGAGCTTTGGTTCACAGAGTGCTTTTAGACCAGCTAACAAAGCTTTGTTTGAAGCCACTTTTAAAAAATTCACAGTGTTAAACAAGGAAATTCAATATTCAACGACTGTGTGATTTAGGCGCATCTTAACTGATTTCTTTTAGATATTGTTTTCTTTGGTGAAAGTCTTCCAACAGAGTTTTATCACAACCTAGATGAAGATTCTGACAAGGTATGACATTTTATCTATATTTGAGCGTATTGTACTGTGTTGCAGTGTAGATTTTGTTTAATCATCTGAGGTGCACGTATACAACCAGCTTGCAAGAGGAAGCAAGGAGTAGTGAAAATGTAAGAAATTATAGAAATGCTACTGAAACATTGAAGGAACTGCATTTAGATTTAGAGACTCTCTAAAATGTATATAAGCGTGTTTATAAGCAACTTGCAAGAGGAAAGATGGAGTAATGAAAATGATAGAAATGCTGCTTAAACATTGTGGGAACTCCATTCAGGTCAAGAGACTCTACAATTATTTTTAGAAAAAATAATGTACAGTACTGTGCAAAAGATTGAGAGCAATTTCGACGAATTTCGAGACTTTTCGTCTCTTTTCGACGAGAAACAACAATTAACGTAATTCGTAGAAATTCGCTCTCATTTCTTTTGCACAGTACTGTTGTACAACTGAATAGACGGACCCTTTGGTGCTGCATATTTGGTGCTAGTATTAAAGAGATCCAACTATGGTAGAATAAATTTTACTACGACCAGTTCTTTAAAACTGCATTGTGTTTGCTGCAGTTATGCATTCTGTTTCCACTTTTCTCTTGAGCCTATTACTGAAACTAGATCATTTTGAAATGGTGTCGAAGATGGAAGAGTTTTAAAAATGATACAGGTTCATCTTTCTTTTAAACGTAGAAATCATCCCGGAAATTATGCTGGTTTGAATTTGAAAACGATCACTTTGTTTGGATCAAACACACTGATCAAAAAAGCGTTGTTTTTCTTTCAAATGACCAGTAGTTTCTGGCCTCCATTATATCCCTTTTCGTCAATAAAAATTGCTTAGTTTCATTGCACCGATTTGCAAGGTCAAACTCCCGTGTCCTAAAATAGTCCAATTCTGTACCTTTCAAAACTATATACTCTTTGGCATTCAACTGCCTCTCTAGCTTATAACATAGAGTGCCTCCTGACAACTTTCTTTCTATCATGTTGGTAAGTTGTGTTATTACTATCTGTTCATCTCTCTTCAACTTCTTATTTCCTTGCGGAACATAAGATCGAAACCATCGTCTTCCATCTAATCCTGTTCTGCGCTGTTTTCTTAGAAGCCGCCCACGTTACACCTACATTGTACACTGTATGTCTTGTAGTTCTGCCAAATGAGAATGCCTCCATGTCTGAGCCGGACGCTCCTTCCTTCTCCTGCCCTGTGGGTTCCAGTCGAGGGCTGCCTTTGTTATGTTTCCATCCGGTTTCCTTAGCATGTGACCTATCCACTTCCATGCCCTGCTCTTTAACTCCATCTCCACTGACTTCTGACCAGTTTGTTGCCAAAGGTCCTCAATCCTAATCTTCTCCGGCGACCTGATGCCAATCTGTTCATAGTCCATCTAAATTCTCATAAGATAATTGAGCATGAGAGTGAAATAAAAGTTACCACAGAAGGTAAATCAGCATGAATGCAAGGGGGCGGGAGATGTCTATTAAACATTGTCTTAGAAAAATGAATAATGTAAAATGTAAAAGGCCAATGAAATAGGAATTAATTGGCTTAGTCATTACAGCTTGCAGCATTGACAGGGAACCCACACGTTTATATGTGCATTAATCGTGCAATTAAGATAACGTGATTTACCTGTATTCTGAGGCGCTTTGAGGCCGTTTCTTTGAGCGTTTCTTTGTATGCCTAATTAATTCCTTTTGGCCTTTTTTCTTTTTTCATTTTTCGTTTTTCTATAACAACCTTATTGTTATTACATGTAGGTGTATATTAAGTAATGCTTCACATAAGAACTGTAGTAAACTTCATTGTTCTGCGGCAATGGCTCTTTCCCACATAGAATATCTTTGATTTTAAGAATAGAGGAGGGGCTGATGGTTCATAATTATATTTCATTATAAAAATACAGAAAATCCATTTGCGTCAAATATATTTTAGGAAATGTTCGTGCTTAACCAATCAGAATAGCAGAAGACAATAACTACTAATTTTGCTTCTTTGATGAAGTTCCCCAAATACAATATCTTTTAAAAATTGCATGTTGTGCGATTGGGTCTCAAAATACTTGAAACCTTAAAAAATTTAGACTTTATGCACCTTGAACCTTAACGTTTTAGCGGTTTTTGAGTCTAGACCAATGAGATCACTAGTTGTAACAATGAAAATAGTTGACATTCCATCGTGCATTGCCGTTCAGCACTATCCTTCTTATGCGGATCATTACTTAATATATAAATTGAAATCAGTTTTTTCCTGATCTTGTTTGTTCAGACTGATCTGTTGATAGTCATTGGATCTTCCTTGAAAGTCAGACCTGTTGCTTTAATTCCAAGTAAGTGTACTTGAATATGTAAAAATTAAATTGCCATATTACAACAGTTGTGTCAGTTGAGCTGCCGAAACAATTGAGATTCAACTTAAACGATTTTTCTGACCAATTTTATGCATGTAAACATAATCAAGAATTAATATAAAAACCAATCTGTTGTCATACCGGTTGTACATGTACATCTAGTTTGCACCAGTTTCATGCAATGAACCGATCAGAACTCGAAAAAATACATGCATGTTGCCAGCGCTATGCGCGGGAATACGCGTGCGACCATGGGTTTGGTCTTACTTCTGATTGGTTGAGAAAGTGGAACGAGATTTTTTTAGCCAATCACAAAGAAAAGCAATGCAAAACCAAAGTAATGGCAAAATTAGCGTTCTAATACTTTTAGGAATTGAACATTTTTTTGCTTCGTTTTCCACAGGTCACATACCACCTGAGGTGCCACAGATTCTCATCAACAGGGAGCCTCTCAGGCACATGACATTTGACGTTGAGTTACTGGGTGACTGTGACGTCATCATTGCCGAGCTGTGCCAGCGGTTGGGCGGGGCTTGGAACAGTTTGCTGGAGGGTTATGAAATTCCTGGTGGAGACAGAAGACTTCTGTCACCCGAGGATGGGAATACAACTGGAGAGGAACATCAAGGAGTGAATTGTGAAGAAAGACAGGATGGTGAACAGGTGTGCTGGGAATATGAGAAGGAAATAACAAATGTAGTCAAACCGTCACTGTCCTTTTTTCCAGTATCTTGAATTTGAAATGTATAGTAAATTTGTAACACTGTTAGCCCACGAGACCTACAACGTGTCTGTTCACAGGCAGCTGAAAATGCATTGTAAATCAAAACTTCCCTATGAAAAAGTGAAACTATTTTGATTTTTTCGGTGAAACATTTAATTGACCTAAAAAAAATATATTCCTTAGTACTTTAGTTTGGTGTTGACTGTTTTTCAATGTTTTACTAATTGAATTTAAGACAGAAAATAAAATGGTTATGAAGAAATTATTACATTGAAATTATTAAGTCTTTAAGCGAATACTACAACTTTTAATACAGACATGTTTCGGGAGTTCAATTCCCATCATCATGTGATGGTACATGGGCATCAATCTAAAGATCAAACAAGCCCTCTACATCCGTTGGGAGAATCCATCGTTAAACCAACAAGTAAATCATTTGAATTTAAAATTATCATTGTAATTCAAATCAATCTGTTACCTAGTTATTTAAGCTTTGTAAATTACCGTACCATCACAATGATGATGGGAGTTGAAATCCCGAAACATGTCTGGATTAAAAGTTGTAGTATTCGCTTTAAGACTTATTATTAAGTTCTTGTTTAGTTACTCACACCGGTTGAAATCATTATAATAAAATGATCTTTTCTTTTTCAGATGCCACAAACTGCACCTACCAAAGAGAACGGTCCATCAAGCCATATAAAGCAACCGAGTGAAGATGCGACTCCAGCCAGTCTACTGAGCACAGCTCTGGAAGGACATATGACTGTCGGTGAGAGCAGTGGCTCCGGCGATACTTGTGACGACTCGTACAGGGACCAGCCCAGAGCGTCTGCCAGTGATCAAGGAAATGAACTTTCCCTTGGAGACGACACACCACATGAAGGAGGTAGATAAAATGATTGAAGTGTTTGCATATTTCTTCTTTTTTAAAAAATCTACAGTCGAAATTGGACCTCTTGTAAGGTAACACCCAAAATGTCGGGGAAACGTGGTCGCCCATGAGAGGAGGTCGCTTACTTGAGGTCTCAAATAAAGTGATTTGAATGAAGAGAACATTTGGTCACATTGATAAGCGGTCGCTTGTGAGATTTGGTCCCACAGGGTGGTTCGAATGGATAATAGCAGGGAGCTTTAAAAAGCCTGGTCTCCATATGTTCGCTATGATCGCTACGATCGCTAAAGAAAACGTTCAGCGATCGTAGCGATCATATGGAAACCAGTCAACGCAACGATCGCTAAACGTTTTTTGCAGCAATCGTGACGATCATATGGAAACTAGACTTCAGTAACCACAGCGATGACGGCAGCAAGAACGGCACAAAACAGGATTTATGAGCGAATGCAATGCTTATGCACGTGCGTTTACCATTTTGGTGCATTTCTTTGCCGTTCCCTGGAAAACAACAAGGTCAAATGTTCAAATTATAGGTTTTTTGGAGAAAGTGAACACACGACGGTTAATTATATGATGCAAATTCCATGTATAAAGGTACATGTATGTTCAAATTCGCTTTACGTTTGAGAGGAGAGATCGGACATCAGCATACGGATGCCAACCACTCTCAGTCCTTGAATAATTTCACCTCACCCACCCAGCCCATAAATTATGTGAACGGGACAGAGCATAGCATCCGGCCGGTATCTTACACATGTTACATCCCAGAAAGCAAATGCTGATTTGTTAAAGAACATTTATTATTTGTCCATTTCCAGATTCTGCTCGATTTCTCTTCATGCCTCCAAGCCGTTACATATTCTACGGAGCGGAAGTTATGGACTCTCCCCTTCCCTCCCCCTCAAGAAACATTCCAGGTTTCCTGGACAGTACCAGCGAGGAGAGCGGCAGTGACAGTGTTGGCGAAATCGACAACAATGAAGCTTCCTGTGGCAAGCTTGATGATGTTATTGGAGATTTAATGGGGCAAGACTGTGAGAAAACTGTCAGTTGTAATCAAGAGGGCTGTAAATCATCGACTAATCAAACTGTTGCAAATGGTGCGGATCTGGGTGTCAATAGCAGTGAGAGTGAAAGCAACAGTGATGATGGCTTTGATGAAGTTGAAGGAGATGTGGAAAAAGTACTGGGGCCGATAATGAACAGCGAAGACACGCGGCAGGCGCTTTCCCTTATTCTTGGCGGGCTGAGCAGCTACACATGCGCAAGTGAGGAGAACAGTCGACTGTCAGGCTCTGATGATCCGGTGACTGCAGGCTCAAGTATGGCCAGTGATCCAAGCTGCTTGTCAAGTGCTGCAGAGTCGCTATTGGCTGATCGTCCTTTCAGTGCGGTTACCATGGATACAGTGCTCAGTATGCGAAATTGTGTGGAGCCTAAAATTCCGGATCGGATCGGAAATGCATCTTCAAAGAATGGTGAAGATGGTGTCCGCTCTGATGCCGAAGATGATGTCACTGGTAATGAGGGCGCTGAAATCAGTTCTGATCCTTTACAATCGTGACGTTACAGTTTATTTATTCCATAAAAACTGTCGCTTATGATGTTATTTATCTTTCTTAATATAAATATAATTTTTTATGTGCTGAAATGGAATCTTCCGGGTCGCAGAACTATAAGTGTGTCTAAGACACACCTTTATTATCACTACAACGGAACCCATTGGTGGACCCATGATGTGTTCACACTTAAGGGAGAAACACGTTTAGTCTGATCACGAGTGAAACATGTTTTGCCATGAAAATTGTTCACACCAGGCGGCGCATTGCGCGAATCATGATCGAAACATGTTTATTCTGAGCATGTTGAAACTCACGAGGTAGTTTCGATCTAAGCCAGACGAAACACGTTAGCGCAAATGTCGTCTCTTTGTTAATCGTCGTCTCCTTTTCAAACTTCCATTTCGGGCCCGAGGTCACTTACAGCGGTTACCATTAACACGCGACCCACCGCCTTCAAAACAGTCGGATAAAGTTGAGTTTTAGGGGACGTCAATCAAAGAAAAGCCGTTAAAATTATTTTAGACTCTGACAGCATTTCAAGCAAACAGAGCTAAAAAATCGACAATTTTACCCGCTGAGAGAAGGTAAAACTTAATCAAACTCGATTTCCAAGCCAGTTTAAACAAAAAGAAAAGCTGCTGTTTGTAGAAACCGTATTTTAGAATGAAACTTTTAAATTTCACTGCACGTGATAATTTACAACTCAGTGATGCATGATGAATTGAAGGCGGATCACAACTCATGAAGCCGCGGATGCACGAAGCGCCAGTGTTTATATAATGTTGAATGAAAGAAATCTTCTCTTTAAAACTATTATTGACTTTGAAATTTGTTGTTTTAAAATGTTTACTATTTTTTTTGGTAAAATTGTTCGGAATCCAGTCGGAATTTAAAAAACAACGTTAACGGCTTTTCTTTGATTGACGTCCATCAAACTCAAGTTTGACCTTCGGGGATGAAGAGCGATGTGTCGCGTGTTAATGGTAACCGCTGTAATGTTGAACGGCGGTGTGATGTTTAGTAAACTTAGGATTTTATTGCTTTGCTTCCAAAATCAACAAAATGGAATCTTTGTTGGTAAACACTTCGTATATAACTGGCCCAAAAAGGTATCGGAACTTTCGAGACACGCCCGCCTGGACCCTCATCTAGATCCACTATTGGCACCACTGCAGTCTGGCTGCAGTAAGGCTGCAGTAAGGCTGCAGTAATACTAGTGAGACTATGGACTCGGTATGACTAACTGTACCTTCTAAGAGAGCGCCTACTGTTTGTTAGAACTGGCCGGTAGGACAAGTCCATTCGTAAATAAGTTTCTATCATTTAAAGAACTGGCCGTCCGGAACGGTGAATTCGTATGTCTTATGTCAATATTCACCAGAAATGGAGGATCAGTCGGTGAATTTGTAAATAGTATAGACCATTTTGATTGTCTTTGTAGAAAAGTTCTTCAAAAAAGCCATGCGTGCGTTTTTCAAAACTCCCGAAGACTTTTCGGGCGCAAACGCTATTTTTGAAATTAAATTTCTTTCAAGTGCCGGTGAAGTTTTTGGCTCGAAAACCAAAGCAAAGTTTCTTGTCAACTTAGGATTTTATTGCTTAGCTTTCAACACGGACGAAAATTGAATCTCTTTTGGTAAACAGCCTGCACAGAAAATAGCTTTTGAGGTCCGAAAGTCTTCGGAGGTTTGAGAAACGCACGCCAGGGCTGTTATTGAGCGTTGAGGTTACTGGTTACACAAGGGAAATACGAGGACATTAACTAAGATAGCCTCTTATGGTTGTTGACTCAAACTTTGAGTTGCCGGTCGTCTACACCTGCATTCTGTTTGCGAAGAGAACGGCTCGGTTCTGACAAATAGTAAGCACCCTTAGTTTCATTTGGAACTAAGAACACTTTTTATCTTATTATATGTGAGTGGCTCACCTTATCTACGATACAAAACATTGTACAGTATTTATGTATTCTTTTGTTTGAAGAGTGCCAAGATCAACCTGTATCTAAAGTAAATAACATTGTAAATACGAAAAACAAAGTTTAAGGCGGGCGTCGCAACCTTTGCTTGTGTTGTAAGCGCTGCAATAAAAATAAAGTAACGCAGCATTTTATATTAACGATGTCTCTTGGTGTTGAATGAAAGGCAGGTGGATCATAAAGCCGTTACATGTAGCGCCATCTTTTTATTATGTTGAATGAATTCTTGCCTTTAAAACTGTAACTGAAGAATTGGGTTGTTGCCGCTCGGTGCCCAGACTTAAAAACAGTGCGTATACCTTGATGGAGACAGGCGAAGAACCTCTGATAACCCTTTGAGATTCCAAACGGTGACACCGCTGTAGATTCAACTTGAATTTAAAATATTAACACTACATACACAATTTTCTATGCTAATTAAAAACAAAAACATTGATCGTATTCTTAAATTCAAGAAGTGTCGAAGAGGACAGCGAAGTATCCAAAAGAATAAAGACCATAAGTTGTAGTTAGCGGATTAGGGATGAACAATATCACTACCACGTAAGTTGAAATTGACAGAACGAAAAGTAAACATATCTTTCATGTACTTCGAATAAGTAGTTTAAAATAGGCTTTTGTAAAGTCAAGGATACACTGGAGACGTCTATCAGAGAGGTCATTCTCGAGTTTACGTAAAGCGGCCTGTTCGACACCTTGATTTGGAACGTTGATAACGAGAGACTCTACAGTTAGCAGATACCGTGATCACGTTAACTTTTATTAGCCTGTGAACAGGCTTCTTTTTGGGGAATTGGGTTAGGCGCGGACTAGGGAAGAGGGAAGGGGCGGCGAAGCCTGTGGACTCGCCTTTGATGCCGCCGTTCCATGATACCAGAGTCTGGTATCATGAGCTGATTGGTCAGATCACTTGGTGTTGACAGGCATGTGGTGATCGACGACACATGTTGACATCTCAGATGCCTGGCGCCCTACATTTGCATAATTATTCCATTTGCTGGCTCAAATGATAAACAAACACGGCGACTCGTTGCATGCAATTTTCAGATCTGGATTTGGAGAAAGCTTTGAACGTTTCGTTGCGAAATTTTTCGCATATACCGAGACTTAAAGAAGAGCAAAAGCTGAGTCTAAAGTCTGTGGCAAAAAGGCAAGATGTTTTTGGAATTTTGCCGACTGGATTTACAAAACAGTCACCATGTGCAGATTATCTGTTGGATGCCAAATCAAACGCCATTACAAAACAACAGAGGTTTATCCTAGCTCCACTGAGACACACTACTCAACTACAGAACTTACTAAGGAGCTAAATTAATAATTCATGATTTCATTGCAGTGGAATTATAGACTACGGCTTTTTGAGACTCGGATCTATATGCCTATTATACCGTGTGGCCGGAAACACTACACTGTATAATCCACCGAGATCAAAAGGTCAAATCATCGAAGAGAACAAATTCATAACTTCGATCTAAAGGCGCGATTCTTTTTGAATTCTTACTGGGAAAGCTTTATACTTTAGGCTTTTTAAATACTTTTTAGCGAAGAGTGGGAGTCGTGTTTAGCCTGTCTATTTTTATACTAATACCGATGCATTCAACCGAATAAAAACATGACAACTTGTTGACATATTAATTAACTTGTTCACAATTATAATAACAGGATAATTACTTGGGGGCGGAACGGCGGCATCAAAGGCGAGTCCACAGGCTTCGCCGCCCCTTCCCTCTTCCCCAGTCTGCGCTCGGCTCGCTTCGCTCGCCGATTTTAACCAAAAAGAAGCCTGTTCACAGGCTAACTTTTATCGCTTCATTAGGTATCATTAATTTAGTAACTACGACGGCGACCGCAGCGAGAACGGCAAAATCAAAGTGCTCTTCGGGCTATCTCCTGTAAGTTTTTCCCATCATGCAATGCTGTCATATTATGTCCTAATATTGATTGTGATGTTGCAATTGGGCATTTAGACTAGAGTGCGCGGTTTCTTGAGTTCAATTTCTCTCTTTTGACAAATTTGTTTGCATGTAATTGGTAATGTTTATGCAGTCCTCTTGTCTTGTGTCTGTAGCAAGTTTCACTAGCTTGAACTGGTCTGGATTTTCACTTGGTTTATTATCAATAGCCTCATACAAACATTGTGTTACTGTTGTTTTCCCTAAACCCGCGCCAGTACTTAAAAATAGTGTCAATTGCTTCTCGTCGTTTTTAACAGAGAGTAACATATGGTAAAAAAAATCCATTTGTTCTCTGTTCAAAGATTGAACAAGTTCCCTATAACTGTTATCATCCATACGATTAATTACCAGCTTTACTTAAAAGATTGTACCTTGGTGATTTTTATGCAAACATAGGTTAAAACAACAGTGAAGTGCTAGATTCTTCTGTACTGACTGGAACATTGTAATTGAGTTTATATGATGAAAACAATTTCAAGTCTAATAATTTTTTGGAACTTAGATCAGAAAATTCATGCTCCCAATGTTGGTAATACTGATTTATATATCAGTACTTATCAACAGTATTTCAAAACAGCAAGACTCGTACAGCAACATATTTTCAAGACGTAATCAAATTGTACGCAAAAATTCTACTGTTTCCTCATTTTAAAAAGCACGAAATCTGGTATGAAGGAAGCTTAACAACTCCTTAGTTGTGTTTTAAAAAACTCCAACTAAACCTAAGTGAGCTGTATCCACCTACGGATGTCTCAGTGGAGGGTCTCAATGGCGTTAACCGGCCGTTAGCCGTAAAACTTTAGCTAACCAAATTTTAGTCGTTAGTCGTAGCAACTGAAATATTTAAGGCCTTAGTCGTAAAAAAGTTAACCGTGTATTGGGGGCGGAATAAATGTTCCTGTAAATCTCACATTAAGCGGTCACAACAGCAAAAAAAAAATATTCAAGTTATACTTCAACTTCGATGGACGATCAGCTACGATCGATAGAAAACGTGTTGGACTTTGTCCTGGATTATTGTGCAACTCAGTTAAATGTTTATGGTTGTGATTGAATTGTAATGCGAGCCGATTGTTGAATATTAAAACAACGGCACTAAGTACGGTAACAATATTTTTACCGCGAATCTTCCCATTTTTTGTAATCCCTGCTAAAAAAGAACTACCCAAAGTTTCATTCCTCCTTTCAAGTAAAATTCTCATACAACTTTGTTCTCTGTTCTCATTATTGCGATCATCATCAATCTTATCATCAAAATCTTTTTTAGCTGGAAATCCAGTTCTTGTAAACTTACTGAGTATTCATCCCTTCACTTTAACTTTTGTTTGAATGTCACTATTAACAAACAGTTATACCAAGAACAGAAATCAACTAAACATAGTTGCTCAAGCTGTCGTGGCCGTCTTTAGCATTTTCATTCTTGGATCTTAGACACTTATACATCTCAGTGTGATGAAGAAACACTTTCTCGCAAGCCTTGCACGTCGCAGACTATGGACACTAACTCACGGCCTATTTACTGATCGTAATATTTCCACAGTGGTAACATATTAATCGATATTAACTTCAGCCGATTGCCATTTATTTTCCAATACGAGTCTGAGCCAAAGAAACCCTATTATAATTATAATCATGGCCATGGCATGAAATTCTCCGGGATCCTGTCATCAGGGAGATTATCCAAATATCAATGGGTCAATCGAGCAAAGTATACAGAAGTATAGATAGATAATTGCGACTTCACATCCTAATGGTGATCTATAGCAAGGGACAAATACCTCGTAGACATACTGCTTGGGAAAGTGGCTATTTTAAAGGCTTTTATATACTTTTTGCGACTACTGGGAGTCGTGTTTGGCCTGTGGTCTTTTTATACTACATAAAGAGTTCGTAAAGCGTAAATAAGCCATTCCACAGATTTGAACACCAGATATATTAAAACCATCGATAGGAAAAATCTAAGGACTACCCGGGCGCCACTTTTCTGACCAAAAAACAGACCAAAATGAATCAAAATGTGGCCTAAAAAAGTAAAAACAAAAAATTAACCAAACCTCCGAACCTCACTGAAATCTGCGTATATGAAATTTAACACGCATATTTCTTCAGATGAAGGTCAAGTAAAGAAACCACTGTATTAAAATTAATGAAATAACGAGAGCTTGAATTTTTGATAAAATAGAGCGAAACAAATTGCTCTCTCTTCTAACGTTCTCTAAAATCTCAGTTAACTAAATCAACCTATGAATAAATGGCTTCAGGCCACAAACGTGCGCTCGCTAAACCGCTATCAAAAAACATGCTACTCCACTCCTTTGTTCTTTTTGATGCTATCTCACAAAAATGTGCAAACAAAAATGCGAAAAATTTGGTTAACTAACACAAATGTTGCTAACAAAGATGCAAGAAGAATGCATGTTAGCCCACATAATTCTCCTGTAAGTTAAACATTAACTTACAGGAGATAAAAACGATAGATTTTATAACGAGCGAAAACAATGCCTCTGCACGTGCGATTTACATTTGAATACATTTCTTTGCCGTTCCCTGTAAAACAAAAACGTCAAGTGATGACAATGATCAAACCGTGTGGAAAAGAGCGATAAAACTTTAAACACGAAGTTCCGGTATAAATGGCCTGGCCATTCTCACCTCCAGTCGTCAATCAACCACTGAAGCATTAACAGCTGACAAAAAACCTGTGTTATCACTAAGACCATTGCTAACACAATTTGGAAATCTTTATGAAAGTTATATCACAAGTCTTAATGAACTTCTATTTCTTTTTTTGCTTAGGTAAAATCTTGTTTTAATTAGATTTTTTAAGCAAATTATATTTAAAGGACGCGCACGTTAACCACGTTTTGTGACTAAAAGACGTCTTAATTTGCATTTCACACGGGAGAGCTAAGCCTTTTATACCGGAACTTCGTGTTTACATTTCTTGGTATGCTGTTCTCGTGTGCAGATCATATAAACATACCGATAGCAAACTACGCGCTATTACTACAAATTGAATGATACATTTTACGAGATATACAACCGGCGAAGATTATCAAAGTACCGACTATTTTACTGCGCGCGACTACTTTGTATACGATGTCGGCTTTTAAACTATTGTTTCACTTCTCTTTTAAAACTGGGTAAACCGAGATTATTGTAGTCATGATATCGCGTTAAAGAGCTAAAAGAACAAGGTTTCTTGAGAACAGGTGATTGAACATTACTGGACTGCATTATAGCACTCGGAATTTAGACGTCTCTCTCGCCTGCGCCCACAGACAGCTGACACTAAATTCAGACTGTTATTTTTTGGCCGCGCAAAAGCCGCGAAGAAACTGATGAGCCCTCTTTAAGTTTTCAAGTTGCTGCTTTTGCTTGATTGTCTCAAATTTGTTTTTTGATTACAAGTGCCATCCGATGATATACTATGGCTTTGGAAAAGTCACCAAGAGACTGATCCGCACTCCCCAGGCTTCCATCCACCTCTGCCTCTCCTTTTCTGTGTCTAGTTTCTTTTGTGATTGCGAGTGCTTTCTCTTGCTTTAGTCGTTAAGAGACTGTTGCTCAATTTCTAGACTCCCATACGCCTCTCCTTCTCTTTGGTTGTCTCCAATGTCATATAAGTGCAGTCATATTATATTAACTACTGCTTCTCCTTGTCCCTTGTCAGTATGTGCCCTCTCATGATATTCTTTGGCCATTGTTAATTGACCAAGAGACTCGTACGCATTTCCTAGGCTTCTATCCTCTCCTTCTCCTTGTCTGTCTCCGATTTCTTTCCTGATCGCGAGTGCCTTCTCATGATACTCTTTGGCCTTGGTTAATTGACCAAGAGACTCGTACGCATTTCCTAGGCTTCTATCCTCTCCTTCTCCTTGTCTGTCTCCGATTTCTTTCCCGATCGCGAGTGCCTTCTCATGATACTCTTTGGCCTTGGTTAATTGACCAAGAGACTCATACGCATTTCCTAGGCTTCTATGACCTCTCCTTCTCCTTGTCTGTCTCCGATTTCTTTCGTGATCGCAAGTGCCCTCTCATGATACTCTTTGGCCTTGGATAATTGACCAAGAGACTCACACGCATTTCCTAGGCTGCTATAAGCTTTCCATTCTCCTTGTCTGTCTCCGATTTCTTTAGTGATCGCGAGTGCCTTCTCATGATACTCTTTGGCCTTGGTTAATTGACCAAGAGACTCATACGCATTTCCTAGGCTGCTATAAGCTTTCCCTTCTCCTTGTCTGTCTCCGATTTCTTTCGTGATCGCAAGTGCCCTCTCATGGTACTCTTTGGCCTTGGATAATTGACCAAGAGACTCATACGCATTTCCTAGGCTGCTATAAGCTTTCCCTTCTCCTTGTCTGTCTCCGATTTCTTTCGTGATCGCAAGTGCCCTCTCATGGTACTCTTTGGCCTTGGATAATCGACCAAGAGACTCATACGCATTTCCTAGGCTGCTGTAAGCTTTCCCTTCTCCTTGACTGTCTCCGATTTCTTTCATGATCGCAAGTGCACTCTCATGATACTCTTTGGCCATGTGGAATTGACGAAGAGACTTATACACATTTGCTAGGTTTGTATATGTTCTTCCTTCTCCGATTTTGTCTCCAATTTCGATTTTAATCATAAGCGCCCTCTCAAGATATTTCCTGGCCTTGGAAAAGTCGCCAAGAGAAGTATGCGTAAGTCCTAGGTTATTATATGCTGCTGCTTCTCCGCTTCTGTTTCCAATTTCTCTGTTAATCATAAGCGCCTCTTTAAGATATTCCATGGCTTTGCAAAAGTCGCCAAGAGCAGAATATACATTTCCTAGGTTACCAAGTGCTGTTGCTTCTCCGCTTTTGTCTCCAATTTCTCTGTTAATCATAAGCGCCATCTCAAGATATTCCTTGGCCATGCGAAAGTCTCCAAGATTATAATACACATTTCCCAGGTTTACGCAAACCTCTGCCTCTCCTTTTCTGTCTTTGGTGTTTCTTCTAATCACAAGTGCCGTCTGGAGATTTTCGATGGCCTGCATATAGTTACCACGAGATTGGAGCTGGAGTGCTAGATTTTCGGCATAAGCTGCTCTTCTCGCTTCTCTGCTTCTCTTGTCTGTTTTAATCTTCTCTCTTTCTAATCCGTTTCCATCACCTTCACGTGGGTACTCTTCGGCATGTTTGAGATATGTGGTACTTCCTGTAAACGATAGAAACGGAAATAAGAGCCTATTTAAAATGTGCGAAGCAAGCAGCTGATATTATCAAACTTTCCGAAAATTAGTTCGAATTCGTCCAAGATTCTAACGTGAATGCTATATTATTGTTTAGCAGCCAGGACACGATGTGTTTCAAACTCAAAGTATATTTTACAGAAAGAGGGTAAATTCCCGATGGATTCAAAGTCTTCTTGGCAGAATTTGTATAAACAATATGATTTAGAATATTTTATTGAAATTCCCTGATTTTAGAATCTAAAGTGGTTCCAAAGGCTAGTGAATATAACTTCTTCCAGTATAAAAAAACTCGCGTTCGGGTACTTGTTTGTTAATTTTTGTTTAGCAGTGGATGGAATTTGTTTGTGCTCTAAGAAAAGCCGGTAGACTTGTTAAAAAGAGAAATCAAGAATTGGAAATGAATTTCCCTCTAGCGGAATAATAGCAGCCAGATCAATTGATGGTGTGATTGTAGAGTTTTCCATAATTAATCACCCACCATTCATTAACAATGCTCGTAACTACAAAAACTTTGCTCGGGATCATGTTCAGAACGAGTGCAAACTAATGACCATGAAAGAATTTGCCGAAATTAGATCCCAATTTTTCAGAGATCCAAGTCCGTGATAACACGCCAATATATGGATTTTTATGAATGCAGTTCCAACTGAGTAATCTCATTAACGATATCGTGAAAAGAACTTGGTACTTCGTCCGATATTTTTAACAGCATTTATTGTCAGCACATGTAGTCTTCACTAATTGTTCTTTTATTGCTGAGACGCCCTTTGGCAAAGTTTAGTAAAGATCGCTTGCTATGGTAACGAGATATGACGTGATAGATAGCATGGGGACAAACCATTTTCGAATAAGATTGACTTCTTTTTTAAGTGAAAACATATAAAATGCTTCCAAAAGCAGCAACCTGTTTAATTATATCGTACAGTATTTTACAGTTGTGGCATGAGATATTTTCAATTCCCGCACATTTTTTTGATACATTTTAATTTTGAGCAAAATCCAAGCGCTGATCACAAATCTAGACATAGTTTTTTAATACTCGACAGGTTGACTTTTAGCTTGCAAGTATCGAAATCGCAGTAGAGAAAAGTCACTCCAATCTGCGAAAAACTGTTGGTTGAAATTGATTTACCTTGTGCGTCAGGTTGTGTCTTTCTCTTAGTGTTGTAATTAAGGTATTCTTTCTGCCAGCGAAGCCGCAGTTTATCCTTACAGGCTGTCAGGTATTTGGCGCGTCTTACGGTAGGTCTTGGTCTTTGATTCCCCGTGTTTCTTTTTCTGGCAGCTGGTTTGTTCGCTGGAGCAAGACGGTTGAGGGAGTCACAATAGGCAACTCAATATCACCCTTCACGTAGCTAAGCGGGCGTCGGTTAATCTGAGTTTCAACGTCCAGGCTCCCCAATAACCTTGTACATGGACGACTTCACTACGCCAATTAGTCGTTCGAACTGAACTCCCTATCACGGAACTTGACTTAAGGTGCCGTTACACGAGGCAATTTTTTCCTGCAACTTGCAACGCAATGCTGACGACAGCCGTTGCAAGACAAGTTGCGGATGAAATTGCGCGTGTAACACCTTCTCTGCGCAACTTGTTTCGCAACGAAAAATTGCGTTGCGAGTTGCAGAAAAAGTTGGCCACTTATCTACTTTTTGCAACGTTGCGAGACAAGTTGCAAACGTGTAACATGTAATTAGCAGCTTGTCTCGCAACGGCTCTCGTCAGCTTTGCGTTGCAAGTTGCAGGAAAAAATTGCCTCGTGTAACAGCACCTTTAAGGACGTTCGCGCTAATTGTTTATGCGCATCTTTACTGCGCACGCAATTCGTATTGCAACGCCATGCTACGTCATGCACGAGCGCGCGCGCAAAGCAAGAATTCTAAACAGATGAAGGGCTGGTAGCCGTTACGTTAACTTAGTAGTATAAGAGTTGGCGGTACCAGGTCAGTTTTGCAAAACTGATCTGATACCAAGCCAACTCTATACTACTTACCATATAATGGCAAAAATAAAATGGAAATATTAAATGCAATAATTAATTAAAAATATTAAATGGAAAAATCAAATGAAACTATATGTTAATTAAAACAAAGTGCGTTTATTTCATTGCGTGATACAATTCTCGGAAACACAGGATGTAATACCCAGAAACAGAGAACGGGGAATCCCCCGCTTACAAGTCTGAACATGTTTTGATAAAAAGGAAATGAGTCATCACTAATAGTTATTGTTTCAGATCACGAGACGGTCGTGTGATATTTTTAACCAATCAGAGGCTTCACACTTTGATTCACAATTGTGAACTTTTTCAGTGAAAAAGTTCACAATTGTGAAGTTGCTTGTGAAGTTAAGATGCCTTACTCACATAACTGAATGATGCATCATCCACCTTCTGATTGGTTGAAAAAATCATACGACTGACTCGTGATCTGAAACAATAACTATTAATGATGACTCATTTCCTGTTATTAAAACATGTTCGCTATTTTTGTTTTCTGGGAATTTAGACACGCACCGCTTATAGCTATTGTTTTAAAAATATAATCTCATATAATAGTATAGAATGAATTGTAATTTGGAAATTCATGATGAATTTGAGAAGATGGGAGAGTTGACCTGTCCCTTTTGTGACCGACGATTAGCAGATGTTGGTAGAAATACGGAAATGATGAGTATTGGTGAGTTGATATATCCCTTTTATGATATGAAATTATTAGAAGTTGATAGTAGTGCTAGATTGGTTGAGTTATGTTGTTGTGAACAAGATATAAATAGTATAGATGGTATGAGCGTCTGTCTAAATTGCGGTTCCGTCCATGGTTATGATTATGTTAAAGAGTACGTTGATTTTTATGAGAATATGTATAGAATAAGGACGAAGAGTGTGTATGTAAGAAAATATCATATCGAAAATATAATCAATAAATATAATAAAGAAATTCATTTGAGTTATCAAGACCGTAACAAAATATATAAGATTTTTGGATTAATAAACAACGTGTTACCAGAAGTCAATAAGAACCGGAAACGGATGATTAGTGTAACCTATGTTTTGAGAAGATTATTAAAAATTTTAGGATTACCTTATGATAAAATAAAAATAACTTCTTCTAAAAAGACATTAAAATTTTATGAACAATGGTGGGATGATGTTTATAAATTAATAAAGAATGATGTCAACAAAATTATTAAAAGGTGACCTGTTGCATGATGAAGTCATACGTCATGTGAAGGGTTTTTCCCTTTGAATGAATTATAAAATAAAATTTACTCGAATTTTTTATCATACTGTTTCTCGAATTTATCAGCAAGAGGACAAAGATCGATGATTATTTCATCTAACTGTCTCATTTCATTGATGAAAACAGTGTGGTTGAATTGATTTCCTCTTAAAAAAGACCGTAGATCAACTAACACTTTTTCATAAGTCATATAAGAAAATTTAGACATTTCAATTTTTCTCTTATAGTCCTTGATTTCAGATATTGTCTTAAGAGCGCCTGTCTGTAAATATCAAACATATCGCGGCAAGTGATAAAATTGGATTCTTTTGATATTTTAACGTTAGATAGGTTAAGGTATAACTAAAATCACTGGATACCTTTTTCGGCCAAATATCTTTTTATTTTAAAGAAAAATGCAGAAAACGAAATTCCGTTAAAATCGCCATTTAAGGCGGAAAATTATTGCACAACTTTAAACAGTCTCGTTTTCAAAAACAAGTAACGCTACGGCATTTAAAACATGAAAATCGTATTTTGCAATCTTTAGATATCTAGTAGAGTGATTTAGGGAATTATTTTGTTGTTCTTTGCTTGCAAAATAATTTTATTTCGAAGACATACATTTTACTTCTTTAAAAGTACCTCGTAAACAAAACAATTTTCCACCATGTGCTAAACCTTCAAACGAATTAAGTTTCTGTTGGTTAATTTTTATAAAGATGATCTCAAGGTTGCCGTAAAAATTTCTTTGGGCAAATGATTCAGAGCGACGCGAGAGCATTTCAAAGTTCGTTAAAATTAGAGTTATTTGACCCTACGAGGTCAACAATCAATTTGCGGGTCACACAAATATTCTATAAACTTCTGCTTCTGTGTTAACCCAATATGAAATTAAAATAGCCACATTGAAAAACATTGAAATTTCCTTACCTCGTTTGCGGTAGAAGACAGATTCAGAGACCAGTTTTGTGTATAAATCCCTTCGTTGTTCATCGTATTTTAGTCTTGTTCATCTTTTATGTATGATGCACGCCGGCCGCGGACTGCCATGAAAGGTCGCACGCAAACCTCTGTTAAACGTTCGACACATTTCAGCATTATGGCATCTTATTTAAAGGCTATAGCATTTGTAGAATGTTCTTCGGTTGAAGTTAACGGATAGATAAATCTGATCACTGCTTGAGAAGTACTGAATGAACAAACATGTCGGGCCGTTTAAGCCGTGATCGTGACAGCAGTTATTTGTGTCGTCACGCAATGCAGCTGTTGGTCGGCATTTTAGTGGGGTAGGGGTAGGGCTAAAGAGCTTGAAAACACCGAACCTATGTCTAAAACTCTTCCAGCGGAGAAAAAAAATACAAAGACTTTTCAGTTACGTTAGCACATTTAAGCGCCTTCATTCTCTATTGTTCTGCTCCGGAAAGATTATTTATTCGCCGTTGCACAAGCAGTAAGTAAAAACGAAATGTGTTAAATGCAAATGAGATCACTGGTTTTTATCTAATTAAGATCACAGTGGTATTTAGCCATTTCTGTCCTTTTTTCGTATTGTTTTTCTTTTTTTCTCTTTTTATCAGAAGGATACTGTCTTCATGAAACATTATGCGAAAAAGGGAAAATCAATCTAAAATTCGACACATGCATTCCCCAAAAGATACCAATTTGTACAATGCAACTAGTGATGTAAACGTTTGTCAAACCGTTACACTGACCGCAACTGATGTTTTCTCTGTCTCTTAATTGACCGAGAGGGAGCCTCAAAAGAGCACTTATTTGGATGTTTTCTACTTGTCAATAATCCTACTGTGAGATTGGGTTACCTGTGGTTCGTGGGACCATTTACCTATGTCGCTCTTTTCCGTCGATGATACAACATGTATGTACCATAGATTGTGTGGCGGGGGGGGGGGGGGGGGGGGGGGTGGCTTCCCTCCCTTCCTTACTTCAAATTCATGTCATGCCTTAATTCAGAACCATTTGTTGCATTTTCTTTAATTTAAAATTTGACTCAATGGGACTAATGTTTGGCTAATCCATTGTCGGTGTTACAAACTAAGTAAACCTAAGTATTTTTTTGGCAGTCGGAAAATAATTAGAAACCCGCTCAGATTTTAAAGTTGATAACGAGAGAATATCTGAAAATTGAAGAACTTACTAAGTCAAATAGAGTAATCGCCAATTGTCGAGAAGAAAAATAAATGCTGTTTAAATAATGCAGTTGACAAAAACGTCAACACTACCTGGTTATGCTAATTACCTAGTGTCTTTGTTTACTTGAAGGCGGCGCTAAAGTGCATGTTTTTGTACATCAAAAATTCGAGTTCAGTTCCAGGTATTACACAAAAATGGAAGGCACTTGTTCGTTTAAGTCCTTTGTTGGTGGAGTTTGTGGTTATGACATTTCGTGCACAAAGGACATCTCTAATCACAAATCTGTCTGGACCTGAAGATGAGATCGAACTTATTTTATGTCGAGCAGCGTTGTTCACTTGAAATGTAAAGGAAGTAGTTGCAAACTAAAGTTGTCGAATTAAGTTCAGTGACGGATCTAGGGAAGCGGCCCCTTTCCATCCCTTTTTTGGCGAAGAAAAAGGCTCGAGGGACCGAACTTTTTTCAGAACCATTTTCACTCCCCCTCCCACCCCCTCTCCTTATGAGCAAGCTTGATCCGCAACTGGAAATTTATAGTGAAAAAGAGATCACATGCATGATGCTATCCACAAGAAGCCCTGGTACACCCATCTTTCAGGGGCAGCTCCATCATGTAGACGGCACCTCGACTCGTATGGTAAGAAGGTAAATTTAGAAAACGAGAAAAAAGCATCCAATATGAATATTGAATATGGAAAGCAAGACTGGGGAGAGGAGTTAGAAATCGTTGCTCGCAAAAGGCTATTGCTACCAATTAATATATTTTAGAACATATTACTAACGAAGAAAATTAAATGGTGCTGAAATATATTTCTAAACAGTTATTTTGTTTACTTGCAAAAGTGTTTCAATTTAATTGCCTTATCCGCACCCCTATCCCTTAAATGCAAACAAAACTGCATTGCGTGACATAACTGAAAAAAGACTGAAAGCAAACGTCCGACATGTTTTGTTTGACTTCAAAGTAACATTTCAAATCTTTTAGCGCACTACAAAACCGAGGAAGGCTCCAAAAAGTACTTAGGTCTTTGAATAGATGCCGTGATACTGAAAAGTTCCGAAAGTTTAACAAAGATTGGCTGACCCGACCGTTTAATATTACGTTGTTGTCGTCCGACGTTTTTCGGACGTTGTAAACAAGACTAAAGGACATACGATGAACGGTGAAAAAAATGCAAGAAAATGATCTCTGGATAAGTCTTCTACAACAAATAAGGTAAGAAAATTTCAAAACATTTTTTCTATGCGGCTACTTTAACCTTATTTGTGTTAAGACGTGGTGGAAAGTGAAATGTTTGTGTGACCCGCAAATTGATAGTTGACCTCGTAAGGTCAAATAACTCTAATTTTAACGAAGTTTGAAATGCTCTCGCGTCGCTCTGAATCATTTGCCCAAAGAAATTTTTACGGCAATCTTGAGATCATCTTTATAAATTTTAACCAACAGAAACTTAATCCGTTTGAAGGTTTAGCACATGGTGGAAAATTGTTTTGTTTACGAGGTACTTTTAAAGAAGTAAAATGTATGTCTTCGAAATAAAATTATTTTGCGAGCAAAGAATAACAAAATAATTCCCTAAATCACTCTACTAGATATTTAAAGATTGCAAAATATGATTTTCATGTTTTAAATGCTGTAGCGTTACTTGTTTTTGCAAGCGAGACTGTCAAAGTTGTGCAATAATTTCCCGCCTCAAATGGCGATTTTAACGGACTTTCTTTTTTTGAATTTTTCTTTTAAATAAAAAGATATTTGGCCGAAAAAAGTATCAAGTGATTTTTGTTATACCTTAATCTATCTAACTTTAAAATATGAAAGAAATCGAATTTTTATTACTTGCCAAAAAATTTCAAATTTGTCTGATTTTTACGGACAGGCGCTCTTAAGCAATAAACCAGCTCCAGAAATAGAAGCTAGTATAGCAGGATTTAATGTGATACTACCAGCTATTGTACCAATAACTACTAAGCCTGTTGAAGTAACATTTACAATTAAATTCAATCTCTTAAAATATTTGAAAGCCTTTTTATAACACCAAAAGCGTTTGTGGTAATATCTATATAACGCTTTGATTTCAGATAATTTTTCTTTGCTTATACACTTATCGATATGATTAAATTGAAAGATATCTGTTTTAGTCATTCTATTCTATATATTATTAGTACATATTATATTTTAGGATTTGAAATAAGACAATATAATACACCACTTATTTGGCCCATTATTGGAGATCTTTTTACTTTCTTTGGCATTGAAAGGAAGCAATATGTGTATCCAGGCCCCATTTCATAGTCATTATAAAATCTTCCAAATGCATCATGAAAAATAGCATGTTTAATTAAAAATTGGTAATTGGTATTTAGAGTACAAGAACCTGGTCCTATTAATCCAATGTCAGGGTGTTTTTCTAATATTTGGTTAAATAATATTGGCTTATTCAAATAGTTAACGTACAAAAATTGATATATTAAAGCCGATTTTAATATTTCATCTTTAGTATTAGGATGTAGGTTTTTTTGGGTTGTGAAAAATTTATTACAAAAATTAATTGACTGTGCAAGAATTGACATTTATATATATCAATATATTAGATAATTATATATTAAAACTCTTCAAAAAGTACACTGATATGGCAATTATAAGGTGCATATGTAATATGATCAATTGATAGTAATTTGATTCGTACAACTGTATCTTCATTGAAATTGATAACTGATGTGGATATATTGAAAGTGTATAAAATTTTATTTGATGTTTTATTCCAATTTTGGGGTCCAAATGAATAGTTACCGATTAATATAACCATTTTTTTGTATCCTTCAGGCGGTTTATCGTCCAATATTATCAACCATAATTTTACTATTTTCAAATTAGTTACCGCAATAAATGATGATGAACCGTTGAACATTATATCACGACTGTTCTTATTTTTCATATAATTGCCTAAAAATATGAATTTATTTTTCAGTTTTGGTAAACCAATTAGGTTTCTACCATTTAAATCAATATCAGTCTCCATAACCATTTTTCCATTTTCAATTACAAAAACAGTATCAAATACATCTGGATCGACACTCGAGACATGTTCTTGAACACCATAAACAATTAGATGTGCTTTATTTGTATTTCCTTTTGTTATTCTTCCATGAAGATCTATCATTATATATTCAGGTGGAGAGACCTGCCATTTGTGTAAATGAACAATGCTTTTCGTATATCCTTCAGTGTTAAATATTTTTGTTGTTTGCTGCCCAATATTAATGACTGTTGATACAACACTGACAGTTGTTGAACTAATATAAGCTTTATCTGGAACGAAAAACTCAATCACCATAGTGTACTCACCTTGAGAAAGATTTAGTGCATTAAAACCTATCCTTGACGCGAAGTCATCGTTCTTGTCTGTCGTAAGAGTTATATCATAGGCTTTCTTGTTAATTTTGTGTGGACTGGATACAAAATCGATAATACCATTAACAACAATATTACTCTCCGACGAGCTCTGATTAACATCTTCCATCATGTATCTAAAAACATCTTTTTTAGCTGTAGAGGTATTTATATGTGACTTGTTTACATAACTCTTATAATCATCCGTTATTCGTGTGTACAAGTTTGTATTAGAATCATTGAGTTCGGTGTTGAAGAATGAAACATTGACGGCAGCACCATTCTCATTTGGTAAAGGTGTTGCTAAATTAGTAATTTTATTACTTTGCATATCAAGATCATTTTCCACTTTTTTATCGAGTTTCGATGTTCCTAAAAAAGCTAGAGCAGTAACGTTCTGTTCGATTTTCGTGATGTTGTCACCGTATAATCTATCAACATATTCTTTATTTACCGCATGATCAACTTCTGTTGGATCTTTCACATTATAAATAGTATTTGATCCCATATCTAGACTAGTTTCCATTGGAAAAGTTTCTTTACGACTGAGAAAAATGTTTTTTACATCATTATAAGATACAAGATTGTTATAATTTGCTGCTAATTCAAGATATGTCTGTTGTTTTGATTTCACAATATTATAAAGTTCTTTCAGATCAATATTTTTCAAAATCTCGTGTGTGTGAAGGATCGGTATTAGGATGATATTTTTTCAAAGTAACCATGTTTACACTACTTAAATCATTGGATTCATCGGTTATTACATTTACGATTTTCTTATTCTTCGCATCGTATTGTTGACCATCATAATTTAAAAAATGTGTCTTCCCATGATAAAAAGGGAAAGCATCGTTATCACCAGCTGCTTGAACATTTAATATAGAATGATAATTGGCATCCATGTGATCAGTCAATACTATTCTTTCATTTTTCATATATGCATCTGTAATGTTTGCTTTGTTATTGACCTGATTTTTGAGAGTTATCGAATTAACAGCAGCCAGGTCATTATTCAAATCAGCGTCCATGTTTGTGATTAATTTTCTATCCATATCAATCTCACCGGGTAGAATTAGTTTATGTCCCCTCAAATCAAGATCTCCAGTCATATGAGATGATCCGTCAACCTGAAGAGAATCAGCCCTCAGTTGAATCAGTTTGTTTTCCAAACTTGTTCCAAGCGTGTCAACCTGATGCTTTGTGATCACGTCGTTATTGTTAATAGCTTCTGCAACATTTGTCAATCTTTTATTCTGAATATCATAATTTCCGTCATCTGTTAATACAAACCCGACACCAGGTAATCCCCGTTGAGATTGATTATTAAATGTTGATTCAGGTAAACGTCCGTTTGAGTAACTCATTTATATAATAACATTATATTACTTTGATTATATTTTTTCATTAAAATTCTTGGTTGTGAATTTCTTTGGTTTATCAATATATATGAATGAAAATGGTTCTTTAGTTGCTTTATCATATAATTGTTTTGAAATACTGTTTTCACGGCAAATTAGACTCTTTTCATTGGTGCTTGGGAATTCGTAAAGACAGAAATGTGAACAGTTCAATCTTATGTCTTTCGGTGTCTTATAATAGCTCTGACTCAAATAAATCACACTACAGTTTTTGTGTCTCCCTCGTATAAAATAGTCGACTAATGGTTTTTGGTTTTTATCACATACGAAATCGTCGAATATCACTATTTTCTGACTTTCATTATCAATATCATTTACAGGAATAATTTGATCATTGCTTGCTTCAATAACATTATAACCAGCTTCATCACTTATTGGCTGGAATATATCCATAAGATTCTGATACTTGGACTGCTCTAAGTTTTTCGCATACAGGTATATTTTATCAAAGTACAATAAATTGTAAATCATATGCATAAGTGTATTTGTTTTTCCCGAACCACTTGGGCCGCAAACCAACATCCTAAATGATTGATCTGGCATGAAATCATATAACTGTCTAAAGTTCGAGACCATATCGTCTTCAATATCGTAATTTGGTATTATCATTATATAATATGGGTATATTATTTCAATACAACATGGTGTGTAACACGGTGTGTAACACGGTGTATAACACGGTGTATAACACGGTGTTAAACGTTGTTTTTTATATATGATTTCCAAATTTTATGTAACCTAATAATATAATAAAAATGAGTTTACTTAAATGGAAAGAACTTGCAAAGAGTAAATCTCTATTAGGTAATAAGATTAATCTTGTACATGATGCAATCACAAAACATAATCTTAGTCATAAGATAAGTCAAGAGTCATTGGCTAAGGTATTCAAACCTGTGACTAGTAAATTAGATGATGTTATCGACAGTAATGTAGATTTAAGGGTACCCATAAGAAAGAAAAGAGCACCTAAAAAAGCTGATCAAGGTATTGATTATATGCCTGAAGTTGACCCTTTCGAAGACATGCAAGTTGATGATTTATTTGGTGATTATGTCCCACCAAATCAAAATAAACAAATTGTACCTAAACCACCTACTTATGAAGAATCTTTACAAGATCTTATGGAAGGAAATAAGAATATTTATGTTGATCCTCAGTACTTTGGTGATGAACCTGATGAATTACCACCAGAATATGATGACGACGATGAGATCGATTATGGATTAGATAATGAAGATATAAGTAATGAGATTTTGAATGATATTGGTATTACCGATTATGAAAATGTGGAAATGAGGTTAAATCAACCAGAAATGACACATAAAAAGACTAAGGCCTATCTTAATAAGATTATAAATGATGCAAAATCAAAAAGGAGTCAATTAAGTGGTTATAAGTCACATGTTACAAAACAGTTCAAAAGTGGGGCTATATCAGAAGCTGAGAGACAAATGCGAAACAAAAGAATAGACAATGCAAGAGTTACTTTAAATGAATACATAAAACATTATAATACTAAATTGGAAACAATAAAAGGTTCTGGAATCCAGAGTCGGGGAAAAAAACAGAGAGGTGGAAATATTATGTTTTTTAATGATGTAAAGCAGCTTTTAAAAAAATTGGAATTGATTATTGGTGAAAGATTGGCAGGGAATACCAGCATTGAGATGCGAAATATGGGAGTTACTATATTGGACACATTATTGAAAATGTCGAAAATCAATAGGTCACAATATAGTAAATTGTATAGTCAATATTTCAAAATATAATTTATGTAACTTTATTATATAAATGGAACGAGAGATAGTTTTATCATCTTATAGTGTAAAAAATCAAGGGAATAATAAACCTGAAGATTTCACAACAAAATTTACTAGACCAATGATATTGGATAGTAATTCTCAATATGTGATCGGCCTTAACCGAATTATCAATATGAGTTTTACATGGTTTAATGTTAATGCTGGATACAATAATCAATTAATTAAATTTAGCTCTGATAGTGGTTCAACATTTAACAACATCACCTTTCCAGCCGGAGTATGGAATTATACAGACTTCAATACATATATCAAGGATATAACGAAGACTGGTGATACGTATCCTATCACTCTTGAATTCGATAATACAACATTTAGGGTTACGATTACATTGACTCAGAATTATCAGCTTGATTTGACGCATTCCAATTTTAATGATCTAATCGGGTTTGATAAGACAGTATTATCTAATGAAACAAATATAGGGCCGAAAGTGCCCAATCTCAGTCAAGACACAGATATCCTGAATATCCATTGTAACCTAATAAACGACAGTCTTGTCGACGGTCAAGATACAGACATCATTTATTCCTTCTCGACCAGTGTACTCCAACCTAGTTACTCCTTTACCCTCGAACCACGAAGAGTCACATTCAATCCAGTCAATAAGAATAATATTAGTAGTATCAGGGTATACATTACTGATGGAAAAAGAAGATTAGTTGACCTGAATGGAGCAGATACATCTTTCTCACTAATTCTGAAAAGTATAGAATAATATAACATAATAGTATAATGAAACCGTATGAATTCAAAAGATTTTACCATCCAAAACTTGGTAAATTTGTATACAGACACAAAGGATCGGGAATTATCGTTGATAATATTTTCAAACCGTTGAAGAGTGTTGCATCATCTGTTTTCAAGAAATTTGCTAAGCCAATAGCAAAGAAGGCGTTAGAATCGGGGATATCCCATGCAGGTGAGCGACTGGGTAAGGCGGTATCTCAAAAATCTGGTGATTTGATAATGAAAAGATTGACAAATTTGAGAAAAGGAGCTACAAGACAAACAGCAATTGTTCCATCCTCACCCATTAAACAGCTGCAGCAACATTATCAGCCAAAACTAGATCAAGAAAGTACTGATATGATACTGAATAGACTCATTTCTGGAGATGGTTTGAGGAGAAGACGTAGAGTTAGATTTGTATAGAATCAATGAATATATTTTTTAATTGTTAAAATTATATAACATAATAATATATGTCTTTTAGAACAGATAATTTTCTACAAAGAAATGAGTTGGTGCGATTCCAACTCGATGATGTAATCAGGTCTCCAGCTAACGGTCAACACCAAACGAAAAATGGTTATAAATTTACAATTAATGATCGATCGAGTTTCTACGATTGGTACAATGCCTATATTGAAGTCCAATTCCAACTACAGAAATTAGCAGACGGAGTAGGATATGCTGCTGCTGATCGAATAACGGTAATTAATGGAATGCATTCCTTAATTGACCACATAATGATTAAATCTGCAGGAAAAATAGTTTATGACACTGACAATCTCCATAAAGTCACTTTTGTTAAAAACCTGCTAGAGTATTCTGATGATTACAGTAGATCAGTTGCTAAAAACAGTTTCTGGTATTTGGACACGAATGCTACAACAGCTGCGAATAACACAGGATTTGAAGCTCGCAGGTTGCAAACTCAAGCACTTCGAGACAATGGGGCTGGTGGTGCTAAAAACATTAATGTGATTATACCATTGAACAGGTTCTCATTTTTTGAAGAACTTGAAGATAAGATGCTTGTACCAATGCAAATACAATTTAACATTGAGCTACAAAACGATGGTGAACTCATTCACATGGCTAATGGAACTGATGCTGGAAGAATTGTTGTTAACAGGTTTTTGCTCTGGGTGCCAAAACTAACTCCAAAGGATTCATTGTATGACAATTTCGTTAGTTCATTTCTTAAAGAAACTCAGTGGAAATATTTAAGGGAAATGTACGAAGCATCAGCTCCTACACAATCATCAGGATTTTTCCAGATTTCAAGCAGTATTGACAATGTCAAACACATTTTTGTTTACTTGAAAAGAACAAACCCGCCTAATGATGCAGTTGAAGAAGACAGTCCTTATCTAATGGACACTTTTAAACTTAATGTTGCTGATAATAACTCTTCCCTTTTAAACTGTAGACTAGAATATGGAAATGGAGTCTTTTATCCAGAAACAGAGTATGATACAGAATCAAAAGTGAGAATCTTTAACGATTTGATGTCATATACTATGCGGAAAAATGACTATAACAGCGGAACTCAGCTGAACTTAGCAAACTATAGTTCTCTGTATGGGTTGATTTACTTTAATCTTACGTATCAAACTGAAAAAATAACAAGAGATCCGAAACAGCTAATCTTCAGGTATAGACTAAGCCAGAATGCAGCTGCAAACTTCAATGTTCATGCTGTAGTCCTATATGAAGAATCTGTTGTCATTGACAAGGTGGGTAATGAATTGGTTATAGTGTAAAATTGTATAATAAGTAATGTATTACTAATAAAAATAAATATCCTTATTTCATATATGTTTTATAACTGGAAAAATTATATAACATATATTATATACAGCAAATGACTCAGCTTTTTGAAATCAAAGTAAATTTGTCTGACAATCAAAAGAAGAATCTTAGCAATGCTTTCAAAAAAAGGGAAACTATTGTTCTCAGACTATCAAATGAATCTCTGAACGGAAATGATATTCTATATGTACCAGCAATGGTAAAGAAGAGATTGGAGAAGAATCGTATGATGAATAAGGGTATGGATATCAAACTTGTTAAAAGTAATATCAGAAAACAGGTTGGAGGTAGTCTACTAACTTCTATCTTAAGTATTGGAAAGACACTAGCACCAACTATAGGTAAAACCCTTGGGCTATCAGCTCTTGCTGGATTGGCTTCAGAAGGTGCTTCTCAGATTGTGAAATCAATATCTGGCAAAGGCGTACAGTCGGGTGGTTTTCTCGTACCACAAGACAAAATTAATAAGCTGATAGAATATAAGCATCTTTTATCGACGAAACAAAAACAGGATATATTGAATGCCCTTCAATCAGGTTCAGGTGTTCATGTAAAACCAACAAAAACACAATCAGGTGGATTTTTAGGCACTCTGTTGGCAAGCATTGGTGTTCCACTCCTTCTAAATGCTTTGACTGGTAAAACTGGTAGTGGGGCTCCACGAATGGGAATTAGTAAGAAAAAAAGGGGTAAGGGAGCTCCGAGAATTGGTGCATACAGACAACCACCTCCATTTATAGGTACATGGGATAATCCAATTGGTATGGGGATTAAAAAAAAAACTACCAAAAAAAACAAGTCGGGAGAAGGCATACTATTAGGGAAAAACAGCCCATTCAATGGCATACCACTACTAGGGGCAATACTGTAAAACCAAAATTCCATAAAGATATCCCGTTAAGTAATCATGATCTAATAAAATGGTGTAGATATTTGAACATCCCAATCAAAGATGTTCTATCGAGGGATGAGAAAGTTCCACATAAGCATAAACAGGCGTTATTCATATACAATCTTGAACCCTCATATATGAGTGGAAGCCATTGGGTGGCCACATATGTCAAAGACAACGTGATAAATTATTTTGATAGTTTCGGTATGCCTCCATTTCAAGAGATCGTAAATCATACAAAAAGAAAGAATTTGATTCTGTTACATCAAAACAACCAAATCCAGAACATAAAAACGACTACATGTGGTTACTTCTGTTTATACTTTCTGAATGAAATGAATAAAGGGAATTCATATTATAATTTATTGCAAGTATTTGACATATATGATACAATGAAGAATGAGAGATTCCTCGAACATTATTTTAGAAATATCTAACTTATATATATAATGGTAAAATCATATTGTGTTAGACAGAATAAAGTCACTGAATGTGTTCCAGGAAGCGAACGATATGTGAAAACTAAAAATGGTCGAACTATGTTGAAATGCACTTGCGCTGAATGTGGTATAACAAAAACCAAATTTATAAAACAAAAACAGGGAAACTAATTGAGCCCTCACAAGATGGGGGCTTTTTAAATATAGAAGGTAGTCACAGTCTTGGTGAAATAGCAGCTAAAAGCGCTTTAAAAGGTTTGTATAATTTAGGTAGAATCGGAGCATCAAAGGCAATTAAATCTGGTTATGCTAAACAAAAAATAAAAGGAATGGCTGATAAATATTTGGATCAAGCCTTAGATAGTTTAACTTCAGATATTAGTAAGAAACTAGATCCATTGCATAAAGGTAGTGGGATTGATATTCATAAGGCCATTGGGAAGCTTCCGAAACCAAAAGGCGGTTGGACATTACCCGGCCATAAATATACTGGCCCATATAATGATTTAAAGAGTCAAGTGAAATATGACCCAACAACTGGCCAAATATTAGAAATATATGACCAACCTACAGGAAGAACTGATGAAATAGCAATGCAACATGATGTCGATTATTCAGTCTGCAAGGATGATAGGAAATGTAAAAATAAGGCAGACCGAAAAATGGTTCAAGCTTTAGACAACGTACCGTATAATGAAAGACAATGGGGGCATTGGTTGGCTAGAAACACGATTGATGTAAAACAAAAACTTGGATTAGGTGTTAAAAGGAAGTCAAAAAACGTAAAAAGGAGTTGAGTAATGATTGGGCTGAACTCCTTGCAAATGAACTACATAAACCAATCAAACGGAAATTTCAAAAGAGACGTGTTATTGTTAATGGAATAGATGATATTTGGAGCGCTGACCTTGTAGAAATGCAGAAGTTTTCAAAATGGAATAAAGGATATAGATATTTGTTAAACATCATTGATGTGTTTTCGAAATTTGCTTGGAGCATCCCTATTAAAAATAAAACAGGTAATACAATTACTGAATCATTTGATGATGTTATTAAAAAATCCAAACGGAAACCTAAATTTATTTGGGTAGACCAAGGGTCTGAATTCTATAATAAAACTTTCAAAGACTGGCTAAAGAAAAATAATATTGAGATGTATTCTACTTTCAATGAAGGTAAAGCTGTTATTATTGAGAGATTTAACAGAACATTAAAATCTAAAATGTGGAAACAATTTACAGCTCAAAATACAACACAATATTTAGACATGTTACCAAAACTATTAAATGAATACAACAGTACAAAGCATTCAAGTATTAAAATGAAACCTATTGAAGCATCTATGAAAAAGAATGAAGGAACTGTTTATTTCAATCTATATGATACGGAACTATTATCATATAAACCAAAATTTAAAGTTGGTGATAAGGTTAGAATTTCAAAGTATAAACGGAATGTGTTCGACAAGGGTTATACACCAAACTGGACTGAAGAAGTGTTTACAGTCGATAAGATACAATACACTAATCCTATAACTTACAAATTAAAAGATCTCAATGATGAATCAATAGAAGGATCTTTCTATCAACAGGAGTTATTGAAAGCTAAACAAGATGTTTTTCGTATAGATAAGGTTATCAAAAGAGACTATAAGAAAAAACAAGCTTTGGTGAAGTGGAAAGGATATAGTGATGATTTTAACAGCTGGATACCGCTAAAAGATGTAAAAAATATATAATGTTTATATATATCATGAGCGGCATTGAGAAATATATCAAAAAAATAAATTTTCAAATTCAGGAATGTGAAGATGAAATAGACAATCTTCATGATAAAATATATGATAATGAGCGTAGATTGGATCTGTTACAATATAAAAAGAAATTATTGAAACTTTATCATAAAAAAATACATGAAATTGATGAAGATATAACATTGAAAGAGTTATTGAATATTATCTGCAATGAGATAGAAAACAATAGATACGATGATGAATGTAATGTGTTGAAACAAACCAAAGTTGATAATATTAAATATCTCAAACAAGAAAATAGTATATCTAGCACAACAAAAACAAGCAGCAACGCGGATTTGGAAAGATGTAGAAATATTCATCTGATCCAGGGCACATGGGTTTAAAAAATACAATCAGTAACATTAGAACACTAATCAGGGATTTAAAGGGATATACAAAATTGTTTTAAAGAGATGTTACTATTTACAAGTATCCCAGAAATTTCTGAGATATTTATATCTTTGCATTCGCTATTCATTGGTAGCCAAAAATATTAATGTTTCTGGCTATTACGCAATAATGCAAAATATATAATTCTTGACCAATATTATCCGCACTATTATGAAACTATTTAAAATAATATCTATAGTATAGTATTATATATGGAAAATCAAAATGTTAAGAGAGGTCGCGGTAGACCAAGAGTTTATACCGATGAAGAAAGAAAGCAACATAAGACACAATACATGTTAAATAAAGTCTGGCTTTGTAAGATTTGTAAGAACAAAAAAATTATACACTTGCTGGGAAATCATGTCATGAGAAAACAAAAAAGCATGTGAAGAATCTAAATATCTACATCATAATGCAACGAATCATCAACATAACACGAAAAAATATTCCAAATCACACACAAGATTAATTCTTTTCATAGTTATAGTTCAAAGGATCCATGATTGGATTATTTGAATTCTCGACTATATTCAAACGCACATTCGTAAAACCATTTAAAGAATTATCTATAGTTATATATATAGATAATGGAAAAATCAGACTTGAAAAAATTGAGTAAATCTCAACTAATCCAAATGTTATTGCAAATCCAGAATGCTAAACCAGCTCCTGAGATGACAATAGTGGATAACAAAAAACAACGTAGGAGACCAATTCCTACACCAAGAAAAAGTGTTAAACAGATGGTGAATGAGTATGAAGACCATATTATTTTACCACCAATGGAGTTTAGAGACGACTATAAACCAGTGCCAGCACCTAGAACTAAACAGCCAGTTGCAGAAAAACCAGTTCCAACTATAAGAACTAAAATAGAACAAACAGACAAAGCTCTAAAAGGTTATACTAAATCCTATGAAATCAATATAAAAAATAACAAAGACCCACTGGTGCAGTTGCAGAACACAAGAAAGGCTATTGAACATCATATTACAAATACACTAAAATCCATGAAAGGACTAAAATTTGTTGAAACACTCAAGGTAATATTTACAAAAATGTCAAATAGAGACACAGTATATAAAACTGCCTATTTCAACAGTCAAGTTCAAACAATCATAAACAACCTAGATATAGATGAATCACTGCAAGTATCAAAGCAGAACATATTAAACAAAATTGCAGTTTGGATTTCAGAGGGATCTGGTTGGACTGTTCAATCAGTGGAAAATCATTATCTTAATGTTGTAAGATATCAACCAATGAGAGGCTCTTCATATATTAAACTACCACAAGAACTAAGAAATAGTGCCAAAGGTTTGATCAACATGAAAAACGAAGACAATCAGTGTTTTAGATGGTGTCACATTAGACATTTGAATCCTCAAGAAAAATACCCACAGAGAATTAAAAAATGTGATAAAGAATTTATTGAAAAATTGAATTACTCAGGAATTGAATTTCCAGTCAATCAAAAACAGTATAATAAAATTGAGAAACAGAATAATATCAATATCATTGTATTTGGATATGAAGAAAAACAACCATTTCCTATTTACATATCCCAAGAAAAATTTGAAGATCAAATGCATTTATTATTGATAACAGAAGGCGAAAACAAACATTATGTATTAATAAAAGACTTCAATAAATTTATGTACAATCAAACAAAACATGAACATAGAAAGCATTTTTGTATGTATTGTTTACAATGTTTCAGTAGTGAAAGAGTATTATTAAATCATAAAGAAAACTGCATACAAGTGAATGGCACACAAGCTATAAAAATGCCTGACAAGGATAATAATACACTAAAATTCAACAATTGCCATAAACAACTACCGGTACCATTTGTTATTTATGCAGATTTTGAAGCAATTACTGAAAAAATACATGGTTGTCAGCCTGACAATGATCAATCATACACAGAGGCTTATCAGAAGCATACAGACTGTAGTTATGGTTATAAGGTTGTTTGTTGCTACAATGATCAATACACCAAACCAGAGCAAATATATAGAGGTGAAAAAGCTGTTCACAAATTTATGGAAGCTATGCTGGGGGGAAGTCAAATATTGTAAGAAAGTGATGAAAAAAGAATTCAATAAACCATTAAGAATGACAAAAGATGATGAAGAAGAATTTCAAAAAGCTGAAGAATGCCATATACCGTATTTCCTCGAATAAACGCCGCGGCGTTTATTAAATTTTTCATGATTTGGGTGCGGCGTTTATTCGAGGGCGGCGTTTATTCGAGGGCGGCGTTTATTTAAAATGATGTTTATTTTGTTAAACAATCAACCGTAACTTTACTTAAAAAGTAGAAAAAAGATACAGTTCTTTGTCTGGCTGTACCGATCATTGCCATATAACTGGTAAATACAGAGGATCTGCTCACCAAGAATGTAATCTGAAACTCAGAGTGAATCCAGCAGAGATAAAAATTCCTGTTATATTCCATAATCTCAGAGGTTATGATAGTCATTTCATCATGCAAGAGATTGGTGAAATAGTCAAGAAGCACACATACAAAAATAAGAAAGGAGAAGGCAAACAAATGAACATAAATGCTATACCAAACAATATGGAAAAGTATATGGCTTTCATGCTTGGTAATCATCTTACCTTCATTGATAGTTTCCAGTTTATGAGCTCTAGTTTAGATAAACTAGTAAGCAATCTACCAAAAGAATCATTAAAATATACCTCTCAACAATTCAAAGGTGAAAAGCTTAATTTAATGTCACAAAAAGGAGTCTATCCATATGACTTCATGGACAGTTTTGACAAATTCAATAAACAACTACCACCAAAAGCAGAATTTTACAGCATATTAAATGATGTATGCATATCAGATGAAGACTATAAGCATGCTCAAACTGTTTGGGAAACCTTCATGCTTAAAAATATGGGTGAGTACCATGATTTATATCTTAAATCTGACATCCTTCTGTTAGCTGATGTGTTTGAAAACTTTAGAAAGACCTGTCTGCAATACTATAAATTAGACCCATGTCATTATTTCACATCTCCAGGATTGTCTTGGGATGCTATGCTAAAAATGACTAATATTAAATTAGAACTAATGACTGATATTGACATGTTTCAATTCATTGAAAAAGGGATGAGAGGTGGTATTTCTTATATAGCCAATAGATATGGGAAAGCCAACAACAAATACATGAAATCATACAATGAGAAGGCGCCCTCAAAGTATATCATGTATCTTGATGCTAACAATCTCTATGGTTGGGCTATGTCACAATACCTACCAACTGGCGGTTTCAAATGGATGACAGAAAATCAGATTAAGAAGTTAGACTTGACCAAATATAAAGAAGATAGCAACAAAGGTTTAATACTAGAAGTTGACATGGAATATCCTGAAGAATTGCACAGCCTTCATAATGACTACCCATTAGGACCAGAGAAAGTTAAAGTAACTAGTAATATGTTATCTGGGTATTGCCAAAAGATAGCTACCAAATATAATATATCAACAGGCCTTGTACAAAAACTGATTCCAACTTTAAGAAACAAAGAAAAGTATGTTCTTCATTACAGAAACCTACAATTATACACTGATCTCGGTTTGAAAATAACAAAAGTTCATCGAGTACTAGAGTTTAATCAGTCAGCATGGTTGAAGCAATATATTGATTTCAACACTCAGAAAAGAACTAATGCCAAAAATGCCTTTGAGAAAGATTTCTTCAAACTTATGAACAACAGTGTATTTGGAAAAACAATGGAAAATATAAGAAAGAGAATAGATGTTAGATTAGTTACTGATGAGAAAAAACTATTAAAAATGGCTGCTAAACCTACTTATGTAAGCAGTAAGATATTCAATGAAAATCTTGTAGCCGTTCATAAGATCAAAGAAACACTAACCCTAAACAGGCCGGCATATGTGGGTATGTGTATTCTTGATCTTAGTAAGGTTTTGATGTATGACTTCCATTATAACTATATCAAAAAGAAATATGGAGACAAAGCTAGACTACTATTCACAGACACTGACAGTCTCACATACGAAATTGAAGCTAAGGATGTGTATCAAGATTTTTGGAATGATAAAGATAAATTTGATAATAGCGATTACCCAGAAGATTCTCCATATTTTGATAAGACAAATAAAAAAGTAATTGGTAAATTCAAAGATGAAGCTGCAAGTATACCAATAACTGAATTCATCGGTCTACGATCTAAAATGTATAGTTACATGAAAGACAACCAAAAAGGAGGAAAGACTGCCAAGGGAATCAAAAAGAATATTATCAAAAATAATATCAAGCATCAAGATTATAAAGAAACGTTATTAGGAAATAAACAGATGCATCACACTATGAAAACAATAAGAAGTCAAAACCATAAATTAGGAAGTTATGAAATCAATAAAGTATCACTCAGCTGTTTCGATGACAAAAGGTATATATCAGATGATGGCATAAATTCATATGCTTATGGACATTATAAAATAACTTTCCTTAATTAAATCCTGTGTAGACTTCCTATGTTTCCGAGAATTGTGTCACGCAAAGGATTCTATTATGCTGGATCACGCAATGAAATGAACGCACCATTTTGTTTTTATTAACATATAGTTTCATTTGATTTTTCCATTTAATATTTTTAATTAATTATTGCATTTAATATTTCCATTTTATTTTTGCCATTATATGGTAAGTAGTATAGAGTTGGCTTGGTATCAGATCAGTTTTGCAAAACTGATCTGGTACCGCCAACTCTTATACTACTTAACTTCACTTAGATTTTACTCGCTTGGATGCTCGGTGACCCCTATTTTTTTCTTCATATATCACTTTCTTTACCAATTATCTACAGTTTGTGATAAAAGGAAAAAAATCTGTCTTGTAGAAGTTTGATTTTTTCATTTTTTTATCCACGCGACGTCGAATTGCACTCATATCTCAGCTGTATGTTGTTTCCGAATGTCCTCTTTAAAGAGTTAACTCATTTAAAGGTTGAAAACAGTTCGAATTATTTACGAATCAGGCCCACTTAGATAACATTTGAATATAATAGTTTCTCCCCAGCGAATCATCTTTGATATTTTTTAACTAAAAGCCATGGACACCATGTCATGTTACGAGGCCTAACTTTTCAAAAACAGGGTGTATTTCTACACACTATATCTCTTAAATCAATTCGGTGACCCCAATTTTTTTTGCATTTCTGACATCAGTAACTCATTATCAGACCGTAGCATAAGTTTGAAAAAAATCTGTCTTGTAGAAGATTTTCGCGCGAACGTCCTTAAATTGAATTTCCAAGTTATTTCATGTTCTTCTAGTGCACCCTGAAGGCGTTCATCTTTCTGTAGTTGCCGAAGCTATTTCTCTACCTTAAAGAAGGTGCCGCCGTTATCTGAATAGATGACTCCATGGCCATCCGCGTCAGGCGATGAGATACTTGAGGCATGCTGTTAAGTTATCTGTCTCCAGACTGAGCAGTAGCTCTAAATGTACGGCTCTGGATAGATTGCATACAAAAATCACCAGGTAGACCTTTCCTTCTATTCCCTTAGCTTGTTTGTACTTGATGGAACCTGGAAAGTCTGTGCCGATGACTTCAAATGCCGCGCCAAATGTATTGCGATCTTCAGGTAGTTATCCTGGTGCTGGGATAGTTAATGGTGTAGCGCTAAATCGTTTACACCCATAACACTTGCTTCGAACGGATGTGACTAGGCTGCGAAGTTTTGGTACACAGTATCGTTGGCGCATTGCTGCCATTGTTAAGCCAACTCCCCCATGGAATGTCTTGTAGTGAACTTGGTGAATTATTTTCTCTGTGAACTTGGAGTTGTTCGGCAAGAAGACCGGTCGCTGTCCTTGTATACGGCCATGACATGTCATCAGAACGTGTGCATTGGGTTGCAAGTTAAGTTGAGCGCTAACCTTTGGGTAGTTTAATTTGGTTCTACCCTGTCACTTTTTCTGGACGCGCTTGATCCACCACCCACGTACCTCTTCTATTTCTTCTGTGAGTAAGGATCTGAGTTTCTAGTCTTGGTGCTTACAGTTATGAATGAATCTCCCGATGCATGTCCCGACCCTCAAAGTTCGTCGCAGACTAGTAGGCTCTAGGAGATGGTCAAACTCGTCTAGCTCTATTTTGGTTTGTGCCAGGTTGAGTACTTCTCTTATGTCTTTAGCCTCAGCCGCTGATGCTGTCGATGACTGAGTGACCTGGTTTTCTGGTCAGCTGCACTTGTCTTGAAGCCACTCTTGTCCCATGTTCCAAAGTGCAGAACATTGAACTGGACCACCTCTGCTCGCAAGGTGTTTCGTCCGTAGGCACGTATCTCCACTCTATCTCCTTGTACAATTGTATTTTTGCTACTCATATGGCCACAAACTGCTTGTATTGACCATTGCCCTTGATCCAATGGAGTGCAACTGTGCTGTCAAGGAATCCATACACTCACTCACTCACGTTCATCTATACGTGTCACTTTCTAACACTCATAGGGTTTGTGGCTGGAATCTTTACAATAATTACATTCTTGGGTTTGGTAATCGTGATCCCGTGCCTGAAATAGTTTAGAACATTCCCGCTTCCGAGATTGCTGCTCGGGCGTTTCTCTCTCTCGTGTTTTAGCGTCAACGGGGTTTCGCCTTGTCTACTGCTTTATTGCTTGAGCTAGCTGGACAAAATCCCACTGTTCCCAGTCGGGGTCAGTTCTCACCAGGTCTCCACGAATGGCGGGGAGTTTATCCAGCGTCATGGGTACATTTCCATTCACTTAAGGTAGGTTCTTCATAGTATCCAGGGCTTGAACGTAGTAGGACAGCTTCTCGCTGAATTCGCTGATCTTCTTAGGGTTCGCACCTTGGATGTGTGGCAGGTCCATGATTTCCCTTACTAATGCCTTGACAATCTCGGTTTCCTTGCCGTATCTGTCCTGCAATAAGGCCTTAGCTCGGTTGTATCCCTCTGAGTTAAATAGCGGGGTTTCCACGGTACATTTTAATTTTGCACCAAGCAAATCACAGAGATAAGTAAACTTGCTTAGGCGCAATGACGGCTTTGTCAATTGTTTCTGTGAATTGCCCCAAGAATCTAGCCCAAACCATAAAGGAACCTTCAAATTTTCCAATAGCGATCTTAGGTAGCTTCGCTGTTGCTTGATGTAAGGACGTTGTCGATGGCAACTGCGCTTCTTTTTCAGTTTCTTGAAGACTAGCCTGCAAACTTAAACTTCTTTTCGTGTAGCTCCATTTCAAATTTTAGCCGGTCTTCGTGTCAATCCTCTCCTCTTCGCGCTTTCTGTTAGTGAGCCATTCTCGCAAGCGACCAACTTCTCCTTCTCTCTTTGCTAACTGAAGATCAACGCCGCCGTTCCAAGAACCTGTCTCCCCCAGATCTTGTTTCTTATCAATCGTGAGCGCTTCTTGTTTGAGTTTAAAGTTATCCGCCTCGCTGATGGTCGTTCTGAGTGCCCCAAGATGTCTTTTTACGCCTTCGGTACTTAACTCAGTTGAGTTAACTAGGTTTCCAGTTTCGCTTGCGAAGCTTCGATGTCCCGCATTCTTGATTGTCTTGTATCATAAAGCTCCTTAATTCAGGGCAAATTATACTCACAATCCCGAGAGTCCGGTCGAAGGTGCCGGGTGTGGATCATGTTCGCCTCCGTGTAGTTTGAACGAGTAGTTTTCCACAACTCACAAATAAAATTGGTTTATTCCGGTAGATTTCACGTTAGTTTTACAGTTCCCTCGCTCACGATCAGTGTCAACTCTACGTAATCTCTCTTGATTGTATCTATTGTATTGCAAAATTACGCGTCCCTTTAAACATAGGAAGATTTTCGAATTTATCAAGTGTGTAATCTTAATGTGTGCTTAGTTAAAATCTCAAATGAAGTCCGACATTATGCTAATTTCTATAACTTCAACCAAACAACAAATTGTAACCACAGTTTCGACATTGAAGCATGGCTTTGACACAAAAAAGATCAAAAATCTCGTGATACTTCCCTTCCAGAGTTAAAATAACATCTCCAGAAAAAAATTAAACAAACAAAGAAATGAATAGATAGCTAAATATATAATTAAATAAATAAATAAATAATAGTTACCTTCTCCTTCTTCACTCTCCAATTCAGAAAACACACTTTTAGTCGAAACACCACTATCAGACTTTTCTGATGACTCACGAAATATCTCTGGCAGATTCTCGAAGTATCTTCCCATTTTCCAGAAAAACGCACTTTTCTCCCACTGTACAACTTTTTCGAATTTTCCATCTCTAGGTTTCATATCTTCATCTTTTTTGGGGCAATACAGAACGGAATCGGAATTCCCACGTTTCTTCAATCTCGACTTATCTTCAGCCTCTTTGTTATCTGAGAGAATGAAAGGTAAATAATTCAAATTAATTTAACGCCGTTTCCGCATTTGTAAAGTTACTATTACGAGACATTTTTTCTTGCTACTTGAAATGCAACGTTGACGAAATTGCAAGAAAGGTGCGTAATACATGTACACGTTACAACCACATGGGCTCCTGGTTAAAACGCATTGAACATTTCCGAAAATTTAAAATTTGCAAAGCATTTTCGTCGCGAGGCAAGTCACACTTGAATGGGAGTATTTTCGAGCGCAATTCCTTCCTAGCTTCTCCCGAAACAACGCCGTGTTACAATTTGCAAGAAAAATTGCCTCGTGTAACAGTTCCTTCGTATAGTCTCTCCCTACCCTAGCCAAGTAAGAAAAAGTTGAAGTGAAGGGCAAACTATGGGAACAGGCATACTTCTCAAACTCACTTATAATTCATTAAGTTTGAACAAAGAAAATCATAAGGGTGACGGCAGTTTGGAAACCAGATATTAATAAGCATAGATTTGGTGAGTTTATTTCTTGGTTTTCTCTGTATTTAGACTATTTAATGATCAGTTTGAGAAGCTATATAACACTTAAAAGAGTGTTTGGAAATCCTGATGAAACACTCTTCCTTGCGTTTGATATGACATGGATTGTATTATATTGGTATGGACACTACCGTTTGTTTCAGAGATATGCCTTATAGAACGTTTCATTTGGTTATTTCATTGTATATGACGTCATAATGACGTCACTGTTATTGTTAACAACACCAACAGTGTTAGTAAACATAAGACTTTTATTAAATAGGTAGCTGTTAAAGTCTTGTTGTTATATGTTCAAAATTGAGAAAATATTGATAAAAGACTGTTTTAGCCAATAAAATCGACTATATGACGTCATAATGACGCCACGTTACGTCCTTATGACACCAAAGTATCTGTACTTACTAGAATTCATGACAACATTATCCTGTGTAAATTTGGTGGCCATAGCATAGGCGGCTTCAAAGTTACATAGGGGAGGGCTTCTGGAGCCCCCCCCCCCCCCCCCCCGGTCCCAGACGGTCAAAAAAAGCCCGGTCTGGATAGGGTTAAGGTCGCGGGGGATACCTGGCCATGAATAAATTCAAAAGGCAAAATTTTAGCAGGGGTGTCACTTTGAAAAACGTTATATCGTAAACGTTTGGATGCTGATTTCGCTAAAATTTAACAGAGATATTGGCGAATAATGGAAGTGCATAAGTAAGGATTGTTGTTTTATTGAAGAGATCGCGCTTTGCGGCAATGCTGTAAAGCCTGCCGCACACTTGAGGAAAGTGCTGAGCAAAATTCCTCGCGAGGCAGTTAGCTCAGCTGTTTCCTCAAGTGTGCGCTGGATTTTTGGTGAGTTTTTCGCCTCGCGAGGTCGTGAGGCAAGTATCTGTCGTGTTTGTTATTTTTGCCTCACGAGGCAAATTCCTCATCGTGTGCGGGCGCCGCGAGTATCTGGCTGAGCCAAATTAATCGATTAGCCAATAAAATTGCATGGCGAGCTCACGTGATTTCAAGCTCGAGCTCGCCATGCAATTTTATTGGCTAATCGATTAGTTTGGCTCAGCCAGATTCTCGCGGCGCCCGAACACGATGAGGAATTGTCTCGTGAGGCAAAAAATATCAAACACGACAGATATTGGGATATACTTCATGGTGGGTTTTAATTTATGCACATCAAAGAATCTGGCACTTATTTAGGGCTAAAAATTCATTTTAAAATGGTTAGCTTTTATTTACTGTCATGGATATCACTACCCATAACAGTAAATAAAAGCTTACTATTTTAAAATGAGTTTTTAGGATCCCTATATGGTGTGTTAGCATGAAGTATATACCCAGATATTTGCCTCACGACCTCGCGAGGCGAAAAACTCATCAAAAATCCAGCGCACACTTGAGGAAACAGCTGAGCTAACTGCCTCGCGAGGAATTTTGCTCAGCACTTTCCTCAAGTGTGCGGCAGGCTTAAGCGACTAAAGGTATGTTTTTTAAAAACGTGGTGTTGTGTCCAAGTTTGCTCCTTGAGAAGAACACAAAGCAAGTTGATTTCACCACTCATTGATCCGCCAAACGTCTATTGTGTCATATCTGACTCCGATATTTTTATTTCAACTTCAATTAAAAGTTATTAGCTTTTAAAAGAGTAAAATTGTCCATGTTAGAATTTGAAGCCTCATATCTTCCCTTTGAAAGCCTATTTAAAAATTGCGAGTCAGATATGACAATCTACAATACACCTAGTTTACCTCCCTGCAGTTTCAACTCATGAAATTCTCTATCCGCGCTGAATTCTTGGACACAAAATTGCTTGTTTTTACGCTTCCGAAGGCTTCACGAGGAAACACGAATGCAAAAAATATATATTTATGGTAATTTTGCTAATTTTAATCCACTAGCCGCTATTGGCTGCGGCCGCACTAGAGTAGTTAACCCGGTTATTTGCAATTAATTAATTAAAATTGACTGGTTTAACAAAATTCCTGATTTGGCGTTTACCGAATTCAGTTAACCGTGTTAGCGGTTCCCATGGAAATTAATTAAAGAACAATAGATTTTTTTAAACCGGGTTAGGTTTATTTAAACCACCTGGCTTGGTAGTTTAGTGCAGGTTAACTTTCCCGATCTGTCATAGCCTGTTCCAGGCGTTCAGATAGTGGGGAAAGTGCGAATAGTTGGGGAAGGCGCGAAGAAAAGCGAGCGAAAAAAATGCGGGGAGACTAGGGAGAGGAGGCGAGGGAACGCCTGTAAACAAACTTAACAAAAGGTCGTTCCGGTATACCGGATTCCGGTATACCCTCTGATTGGTCAATTATGACACTTTCTGTTAACACGAGCGCTGATGAGAAAGGCGATATGGCGGAGGAAAGACAGTTGTCATCGAGTCACGCTGAGATAGAAATCGTTGTAAACAACGTACTCAAAGACTTCCCGAATATCGTATCTCTTCTACCCTGGGTGCCAGAGGTTTTTCTTTTTAGTGGAAACCGGAGAGTTTGAGCGGCGAAGCCGCGACAACGAGTCTTCTAACCGTTTATGCGGTTAATTTCACTCGTGATATTCAGAGAACGGACCCCTGGATCCAGGGTATATCTTTTCGCGATGCGATCGAAGAACAGAAAGATTGCTTGAATAACGTTCCCTCGTCTCCCCGCATTTTTTTCGCCAAGTGTGTGGGATTTTTTTCGCGTCGTTAATGGGGGCCACTCCAAGCGAATTTTGGTCCTCATTGGAGCTTGCAAGAGCGAGATTGTCGCGATTTTGCAGTTGTTGTCGTTTCTCTGGCGCTGTCAGCCGTCGGCGCACGCTTCGCTGAGAGAGTATGTCCTGTCAGCGACCTTGTGTAGGTTTGTCGCTTCCCCGCTCTCTGTGAATCACCAGTTTCCCCCGAAAATAATTTAGAAATGTTGGCATGAATTTTTGCCAATGTTCAGCAGCTAACATCATGTTCACTTTTATCCAATTCGTGGCCAAACGAGCGAGCAATGTCGGCCAACACCAAACTCTCCGCTCCAGAATATCCAACTATATCCTAAGGGACAGGCGGAACTTTGGTTCCTGAACACTTCACATTTTTCTGGCAAAACCTACAACACGTTGAAGGATGAACTGGCAATTCGTTTGCAGAAGAACGCACACAACGATCAGTCATCGAAACACAAACCGAGATATGAGATAAGAGAGAATTTGCCAACGTGGAAATCTAATCCGGTTGTAATTGACATATGATTGACAACTGAGTTGGCGGTCTAAAAGTGGGCGGAAGGACTTTTTGTTGAGTTTGTTTACAGGCGTTCCTTCGTCTCCCCGCATGTTTTTCGCTCGCTTTTCTTCGCGCCTTCCCCAACTATTTGTGCTTTCCCCACTATCTGAACGCCTCCCCGCATTTTTTCGCTCGCTTTTCTTCGCGCCTTCCCCAACTATTCGCGCTTTCCCCACTATCTGAACGCCTGGAACAGGCTTGATCTGTCAATCATCTTCGCTTACGCGGTAATTTTTGGCTTCCTGTTGAATTCGTAGACCTTCGTAGGGACGATTTTCAATTTCAAATAGAGACAGGAAAACCGTCGTGTGTTTATGTTCTCCACAAAACCAATAATTTGATCATTTGACGATGTTGTTTTGCAGGGAATAACAATATGTAAAATGCACGTGCAGAGGCATTGTTTTCGCTCATTAATCGTATTGTTTTGTGCAGCTCTCGCAAGCAAATGATAACATGATCTCTTTATACGTTCAAAGTTCAACCTTCTGAAGTGCGGCCGCTCAGAAAAATAAACTCGGTTATTTCACTTTTCACCGAGTTATTTTAACCGGGTTATTTTAACCGGGTTACTAAAAAAATAACCCAGTTAACTCACCAAGTGCGGCCGCAGCCAGTGTCAACACTTCATACAGAAAGAACAATGCGTTGAAAATAGTAGGCCGGTTCACACTAGGGCCAAAGTGCACTCGAAGTGAACTTGATAATCAAGTAGACTTGAGGTCTACTTTGGAAAGACGAGACAATAGATTTTCAGGCATGACTACGTACAGCGTGCGTATTTAGATGCAAATTACTTGCGATCGCAAGTTGGTATGCAGTTGATTAGTATAGGTAATCATACGGTTTCGAGTTCAATTTGGGATTAATTTGCACTTGTGAGTTTTTCAAAAAGCTCAAATTGCACTCGCCGAAGCGGCTCGTGCAAGTGCAAATTAATCCCAAATTGAACGAGAAAACCGTATGATTACTAATTAATAATTATACATGAAAAAATTTGCATCCATTTTTGTTTGGAAATTTTTTTTTTTTTTACAAAAATTTTTTTTGGAATTTTTTTTTCTTTTTTTTTTTGGCAAAAAAAAAATGTTTTTTCTCGATTTGTAATTTGCACTGGTGTTACACTTTTTGCACTGGTGTTACACGTTTTGTACTGGTGTTACACTTGAACTGCACTGCTCTTAGCCAATCAGAATCGAGTAATTTTTTCATGTATATTATTAGCCGTGATAAACAAAGTTGAAGCACTAAAGTACGATATGCATAAAACGCTAAGTCGATAGTAAAATATTTTTTCTTATCATGTCAAGTTTTATTTGAACTTAATTCAGCAAAACATCGTATCAGAGCCTGGTGTAACGCTATGCTCACTTTTTGTTAATTTTTGGGAACTTTTTCGTGCTCGTCATAAAAACATGTTTTTGTAACTTATGAGTATTGAATGCGCGCATGGCTGTAGTGTTTTTGATTGGCTAAACCTGAGAATTAGACGACAACCTTTTTTTCTCAATGTAGAATTTTTTACCCTAAGTCGGCTTGAAATACGTACGCTTTCCAATACAACAGCTAAAGTAAAACTTGAGATCCTGCTTGAGAGTCTTTTAGAAGTCGTCCGTGACTGCGAATCGTAAACCAAAACGCAGAGAGCTCGTTCCAGTGTGGAATTCAAAGTTGCACGCACAAGTGCTTTTAGCTGCACGGCTGCACGGCTTTACTGTCATTGGTCAAGTGTGCTCCCAAGTAAGGGGTGGACCTTACTTTGAAGTGCACTTGGATTTTTTTGTTTTACGCATATCGCCAGGGCAACAAAGAATCCATTAAGTGCGGTCATTAAAACGTTCACACTCCAAGTATGCGAGCTACACTTGGGTGATTCCGCACAAACCAACAGCACGTGCCATTCATAAAGACGTTTTTGATAAAAAAAGAAGGGAAATATGGAGCTTTTCGAAAACGAACTACTGGAAATTATTTAACTTTCTAATTACATTCAGCTGATATTAATTTTTACCTCTTTGATACATTTTACAATGAGATTTAAACGTGTAAATAAATCAGATGAGTGCTTCTATTGAAACGTAAGTCTGACTTAGAAAACGCTCTCAGAAAGGAGTTCACACTACAAGTACGTACCAAGTGCACTTCAAGTGCACTTAACAGCCCTAGTGAGAACCGGCCTAGTGTATTTTACCAGACAGCGCTTTGCACGTGCAATTATTGATGCAGAAACGGACCATTAGATTTTTTTTTGGGGGGGGGGAAGGGCGGGGTGGGTGGGGGGGGGGGGTTGTGGGTTGGGCAATTTTTTGGTGCAGGATATTTTTTTTTCTACGCTCGAGACTGTGCAGGATTTTTCTTTTTGCCATGATTTGCTTGCAGGATATTTTTTTTACGAGTCTATATGTTTTAATGCCTGACACATATACGTCTTAGGAATACTAGAAAGGCCATACTATAGACAGGAATACTATAGCAAGTCAGATCTGATGTAACAGCAGCTTGATAGCATTGAGCCTGGCCGCGGTGTTGTAACTGCCCCTACAATTTTCTTTACACCAGCCCCCTGTTGATGTCGTTTCCACAGCGCATCGTAGTACACCCAACCATCTTACAATTACAGGGGCGGTGCCGGAAATATAATGTTAGTGGGGCGAATTTCCTGTGCCGAGCGCCCAAGGCGCGAGCTTCTAGGGGGTCCGGGGGCATGCCCCCCCCGGGAAATTTTTGAAATGAAACTCTCTCTCTGAAATACTATTTCCAGCATTCCTGAGACCGGAGAAACAGTTTCCAAGGCCAGCTTTGAGTTTAGTTTAATTCTCATGAAAAGTACATATAGTTACACGAAACACTTTCTGAACTTGATAGCATGAAGCCTGGCCGTGGTGTTGTAACTGCCCCTACAATTTTCTTTACATCAGCCCCCTGTTGATGTCGCTCCCACAACCCATCGTAGTACACCCAGCCATCTTATAATTAAAAGCTGGTTGTACAACACATAAACAAAGTATTTCTAATCCATTGAGATATACCTACAATGCCACTGTACAAAAAGCCTACAAAGAAACACAAGTTACGTCGGATCGAAAATAAACCATTGTTATTGGCTAAACTAAACAAGCCAAGGAAAAGATAGAACAATTGATCCTCCCCAAGCGTTCAGAAGTCGCTAACATTCTACAACGTCAAGTCATTCTACGAGATCTCTCTACATGGGAGCAACTGATGAGGTTCACCAAAGAACCGAAACTCGAGTCTTGCTTAAAGAGTGTACAAAAAAGAACAATTGCATCTGTAAGATTTACAAAACAGCTATCATGCTGGAGATTCAAATATAGCTAATATTTCAAACTGGATGCAATGACGTCATACTTCTGACAATGGAGATACTGCCTAGGCCCCGAAAAACACATAAACTTAAACGCAGAATAAAATCTGAGGAGCTAAAAACAATTGCAAGATGTCATTATTCCAATATAGACCGTGACTATCGCATAAGACTTGGATCTTAGAATCTTTTAGTCATGACGAAGAAACACTATATTAGAAGTTATGCCGACCGCAAACTTATGCGCTCACATTAAATCACGGACTGAGAAATGAACTAATCCTAAGCAGCGAATAATTCCTACTTAAGCGGCTACTACTGATCCTGCAACTCTTTCAAATTGAGCCAAAGAAACTCCATTGTTATACCAAGAGCACAGTGTAAGAGCTAGCAAACAAACGACGGCGTAACTAAATATTCTAAACGGCTCTGGAAAGCGTAAATTCCTCCTGTCAGTATCACAGCTACAGATTTTTTCCTAAGATCAAAGAAACGACAACATTTAGAACAACAGGCCTGTTATATTTTTTTTTTTATCTGAAAGGAAAAATCTCTCAGGCACGTACCTGGGGTAGACTTATTCTAAAGCTGGGCTAAAATGCTTTCAGCGACGAGCAGGATTTGTGCTAGGGCTGTCACCTTTTATAACAACTTAAATAAAATATATATTTGTATGAGCAGTTGTTCTACAATGAATGGAGGTTTCTACGTTACAAGGACTGCAAGCGTATTTTATCTTTGGGCCGTCGATTAAAAGATACCGAGTACCGAATGTATCAAGATTTACCTTACGGCATAGTAGAAAGAAGAAGAAAACAAATGGACGTATTTAAAGCTGCCAAAAGGAACCAAATACCGGCTGCTTTCAGTAAGTCACAACCTGATAAACTTTATATTAGTGGAAAATTTTGGCCAGTTGGCAAACCTCTGGACTTGTCCCCTCGTTAATATGTGAAAACACCAAATTGATAAATAATGTGTAATACATTTATAACGATCTATGCATTGATCCGCTTTAGCAGACGGGCAACCGTTATTATTAAATTCCTAACCGACCATATTGCCGTACCCCGGCCGAAACGCAATTAATGCGTTTTCAAAACCTTTCGTTAAGGTCTTGTTTGAGCTATAAGATGTGTGTTCCAATTGTTGTAATTCTCGTATGTTTCTGTGTCTTACTGTGCTCGGTTAAAATTTTTTTTTGTTTACTTTTTTTTTACTTAAAACTTTACTATTATGCAAATTCACGAAATAATTTTAAACATATGCATTTTTTTACACGATCCCAAAGGACGAAAAAAAAAAAGCCGTCAAAACGTATCTCACCTCAAGTTGCCTTATTACTGACGCATATTTAGTTAAGACAAAAAAACATATTTAATTTAGACACCCTTGAAAATCTTGACATCAAGTGCCTTTCAATAAACATCAGAGGTCTTAATTTAAGTCCATTAAACGCCGTTCGGTTTTCAGGTGGATCCATAACCAAAACGCGCAATTCATATTTCTACAGGAAACACACAGCAATCAAATTAGCACAGACATCTGGGCTGCCGAATGGGGAGGCAAAGTTTTCTTTAGCCATGGCACATCAAACAGCAAAGGAGTAATGATACTCATAAACCCAAAACTTGACTGTAAAATAGAAAAGTGTATTTCCGATAAAAACGGAAGATATATTATTTTGGACGTCTCGGTTGACGATTCGCGTGTAACGTTAGTCAATATTTATGCCCCAAACGACCTAAACCAACAATCCAAATTCTTCAAATCATTACACCACTTGCTACAAGATTTTTCACAGCAAAATATTATTATCGGAGGTGACTTCAACTGCGCTATGACAGACAAAGACAAAAAAGGTGGCAACCCAGTCGACGGGAAAGCACCTGTTATAAAAGAAATTGAACAGCTGTGTACCTTGTACAATTTGGTTGATATCTGGCGCCACACAAATCCACATGTCGAATCCTACACGTGGAGAAATAAGTCTCACAAGATACAATGTAGATTAGATTTCTTCCTTGTCTCAGAAGAACTTTGTAATATAGAAGTGTCATGTAAAATTTCTTATGCTCCCGAAACAGATCACTCGGCGGTTTCGCTACATTTTCAAGCCAAAGCTAAAAAACAACACAGAGGACCAGGTTTCTGGAAGTTTAATGATTCGCTACTCACAGATGAACGCTATGTTAACTCTCTACGAGAAAATATAGCCTTTTTCAAAGTCAAACATGCAAATGTGCTTGATAAAGGTTTGAAATGGGATCTCATAAAAATGGAAATAAGAGGCTTCACAGTAAAATATGCTAAAACAAAAGCAAAGTTACGCAAGAATGAAGAGGCGATCCTTCTAAATAAAATAAATGAACTCCAATTAAAATTAGAAAGAAACCCTAATAACAACCAAGACCAAAACGAGCTCTTCGCGGCAAAATTACGACTGCAATCAATCATGCACTTTAAGACCAAAGGCGCGATTTTAAGGAGCAAAGTAAGATGGTACGATGAAGGAGAACGCAATACTAGATACTTTTACGGCTTAGAGAACCGTGCCCAAACCAAGAAAACTATCGACAAACTGAAAGTTGGCGATAATACGTACGTTTACAATCAATTTGACATTCTAGAAGAACAAAAAAAGTTCTATGAATCAATTTATCAATCTAGAGAAGGCGACACATGCAACTCTCAAGTGACCAGCTTTCTAAAAGCCGAGAATGTTACACCCCTATCCCAAGACGATCAAAAACTATGTGACGGGCCAATTACAGATACCGAGTGCCTGAATGCATTAAAGGATTTTAAAAATGGTAAAACACCAGGTACTGACGGTTTCACGGCCGAATTCTACAAATTTTTTTGGCCCGAGCTGCGAGACGAGTTGTTAGATAGCCTCCACTTCGCCTTTCAATCCGGCTTGATGTCGATTAGTCAACGGCGCGGCATAATTTCTCTTATTCCCAAAAAAAATAAAGACAAATCCCTTCTGGAAAATCTACGCCCGATTTCGTTATTGAATGTAGACTATAAAATACTTACTAAAGTCATCGCCAAAAGAATAGAAAAAGTCTTACCCAAGATTATAAATCCCGAGCAAACCGGTTACGTTAAAGGCCGCTACATCGGCGAAAATATCAGATTGATTCAAGATATCATGTTTTTCACGAAAAATGCAAATTTGCCTGGAATCGCAATTTTTTTAGATTTTCGTAAAGCCTTTGACACTATAGAATGGAACTACTTATCAGCCGCAATCAAAGCCTTTAATTTCGGTTCGGATATCCAGAGATGGATAGAAGTAATCTACCACAACGTGTCCAGCTGTGTCCTGAATAATGGCCACGCATCAGTTTTTTTCCAATTACACCGAGGCGTTAGGCAAGGATGCCCACTATCAGGCCTCCTCTTTGTGATCGGTATTGAGCTTCTATCAAAAGCCTTGAAAAACAATAAGGATATTAAAGGAATTAATATTGGAGGTAAAGAAATAAAACTCACGCAATTTGCAGACGACACAACAGTGTTTGTAAGCGACCAACATTCCGTAACCAATCTATTAAAACTTCTTCACGAATTTAAGCTTGCCTCTGGTCTTGAAATAAATACAAGCAAAACAGAAGCAATGTGGCTAGGAGCCTGGAGAAACAAGACTGACACCTTAAGTAATTTTAAATGGCCACACGAGCCGATTCAAGCTCTCGGCATTTACTTTTCTTATAACTCTGACGCTGCAAATAATCTAAATTTTGCTGAAAAAATTATCAAGCTAGAAAACACCCTTAAAAGTTGGAAAAGAAGGAAGCTTACTCTCCATGGCAGAATCAAAATTGTTAAAACTCTTGGATTTTCGAAGTTAATTTACAACACTTCCGTGCTTGAGATTCCCGATATTTATGTGAAAGAGATTAACAAGATTTCTTTTGATTTTATATGGGAAGGAAAACCGCTCAAAATAAAAAGAAAGACAATAATAGCAAATATAAACCAAGGAGGTCTTAGAATGATGGATTTCGAATTGATGGACAAAGCACTTAAAATAGCTTGGATTAAGAGAATAACCGATCAAAATGACTCCGCCTGGAAAGTTATTCCAGAATTTGCCACCGCCCAGTATGGGGGTTTACCTTTCCTGATAAAGTGTCAGTATGACATCAAAAACCTTAGCCTAGATAACCTTCCACTTTTTTATCGTACTTTACTCAAGTATTGGCAAGAATATAACGTTGTTAAACTCGCAGAAGACCACCATATACAAGACAAAATTATTTGGAATAACAGTTATATCCGGATTGGAAACCAACCGATTTTCTACAAACCCGTATTCCAAGCTCACATTACACGTATTAAAGATCTTCTAAAAGACGACAACACCTTCTTTTCTCTTGATGAAATCCAACGCAAAGTAAACACTAAAATCCCGTTCACACTCTATCACGGCATCATCGCCGCTATACCAGCTGCTTGGAAACAAAAACTAAAACAAAACAACTTGCCCCAAACTACCCCTCCCCAAGACCCTCCATCAACAAGAGTAGCCTACGATACACTTCTAAACAATAATATAAAGCCACCGACTTCAGAGAATAGAATTCTTAATTATGGTTTCACTAAAGAAAACATACACAAAGTGTACTCATTGCCTTTCCAAATTACTAAAGATTCTAAACTCGTTGCTTTCCAGTATAAAATAGTTCATCACATTTTACCTACCAGATCTAGCCTATTTCGAGCTGGCATTGTTGAAAATGATATTTGTACATTATGCGAAACTGAAAAACAAACAATAAGCCACCTACTATACCACTGCACGGTATCCAAAGCTTTCTGGGATAGATTCACATGCTGGTGGCGCATAAAACTTGAACAGACCATTACTCTAACGGAATCCGCTGTCTTATACGGATGGCATGAACACATCGAAAATAAACACGCACTTAATGTCACCCTTCTTATTGCAAAATACCACATTTTTGCGACGAGTGCATGTATTGGCAACTTGTGTTTTGAAGGCTTTCTTCTACGTCTCCAAGACAAACTGCATATTTTGAAGAAAAGTCATTTTGTCCAAAAAAAGTTACAGCTGTTTTTGAAAATATGGGGAAAATTAAATTAAATTATTCTAAATAAAGATATATACACAAGTAATAGTCTTATAAGTCATTTTTTTGTTTTTATTCCTTTTAAAAAAGGTAGTAAGTGTTGTAGCATTGTAAGTATTTTTTAAGTATTGCAAGAAAGCGTTAAGTATTGTAAGCATTGTAAGTATTGTAAATAAATGTAAGTAAGCTGCAATATATAATGGTGTTTATTAGAAGTGTATTGTAAAAAAAAAATAATAATAAAAAAAAAAGAAAAGGAAAAAAAAAAATGAATGGAAATATATTACAGAGTCAGAATGTGTTTGTTGTTGCTTAAAAAATGTTCCGGCCACTTGTCCTAGAAATACATGTTGCACTACCTAGGCGCTTTGGTTTCCGATGTCATCACCATTTCCATGCAGTGCGCGTCATGTACGCTGGTACAGTGACAAGATATGACATATTGCCAGTGGCAGTGGTCTCCTAGCTTGTGATTTATTTGTGTTCTGACCATCTGCTGATATAAAATATTGTTCTAAAATATAAAGCTTTGCAGGAATTTTTTTTCTGGGGTTTTTGTTTTGCACGATATTTTTTTCGCAGTTCAAGGCTGTGCTCGAATTTTTTTTTGGTATTTGCCCAAACCCCCCCCCCCCCCTCCCCCCCCCTCTCCCCCCCCCTCCCCCTCAAAAATCTAACGGTCCGTCCCTTACAGAGCCTGTTCGTGAATATTTCGCGCATTTTCAGTATCATCCGTCGCACTTCGTGCATACTCTTTTCATAAATGCATACTGATGAGCAGAACCTGTCCCCCAGCGACCAAAAATATAAAAAGAAAAACTGCATGCTCTGGAAAAAGCGTATTTGTTGTCGGCGTCGACGATCTCTTCTTAAAATAAAGTGCTGAATTACTAAACCTATTTGAGGTGGAGGTTGTATTAAAGACAAGCGGCAATATTGCCGAAAACATTTCACGATTCGTGTCATCCATGTTTACATTCATGATTATTAATCAGTGTTTCCCGCCAAATCGGATGCACGTGTTTCTTCCCCTTGGCAATTTTTCTACGTGTGTCCGCAAAACATTAAATCGATCAAAACCCAGAGCGAGCCCAACCCAAGCTATTTCCCCATGGGGAGCTTTTGGGTAGAGCTCCAGTGTGACCGCAGCTATTAGTTGTTAATTTAAAAACACGTTTCACGCCTGCTTCTATAATTTATGCTGTTTTACAAAACAAGCTTATCAGATAGATCATAATAAAGCTCGCATAAAATCTTTATAATTACACATGAACCGAAATAAAATAGAGCTTAAACTCGCTGTTCAGTGCATGAATTGCCGTTTAATTTCACTTGTCAAGCCCTTTGGGAACGAAGGGCATTGCAGCGTTCAACAAGGAGACAACATTTGCACTAACGTGTTTCGTCTGACTTAGATCGAAACTACCTCGTGAAGTAGTTTCAATCATGCTCAGAATAAACATGTTTCGATCATGATTCGCGCAATGTGCCGCCTGATGTGAACAAATTTCCTTGTGAATCATGTTTCTTTCGTGATCAGACTAAACATGTTTCGTCCTAGTGACTGTGAACACAGCATCAGTTTTGATACACCGTCCTCGTCCATTCAAAATAAACAGAAATGGCACTGTATATTATCCTAACCAGCAGTCCGCGCACTCTTATGCCTTTTTTTTAGTTCAGTTTTTCTAAGGGAAGTGTTGCGAGTTGGTGTAAGGGTCTTTTGTTACCCAGTACCAAAAGCAGTTACTTTCATTGACCTTGGACTTTGAAGCAATGTAACAACGTTCTATAGCTCACCCATTACTTACTCCTAGGATTACATTCATTTACAGGGCGACCCGTAAGCCTTTTATAATATTAAAATTAGACACCCTTACAATCCAAGGCTGCTTTCACCCTACTCACATCCTTCTCGTAGCTTCGCGAAGTTCTGCGAGTCACATATTTCTAAGTCTATTTGTTACTTAGTTACCTTGTATTTCGGATATCTTCAGATCTGACCAGGCATTTTGATATTCGTCCTCGTCAATATCAACTGTCAGCGTGACTTCCTCTCCACCTGCCAGTTGTCTGATTTCATCAGTCACCAAGAATTCTTGCAGCTTTTTCTGCAGCGTGCCTTCCTGGTATTGTTTCCAAAGAGCTCCAAGAGCTGGACTATTTTCAGCTTGAATTGTGAAGCATACCGAGCCATCACTTATTGCTCGCAAGGTATTGGCCGCAGGAAGGACCGCTTTCGTAAAAGAATTGACGAATTCATCAAGGCTGGTACTTCTGCGCAGGATCGTCAAAGTAGTGACGACTACTATCCCACCAGCAACATTACGGAAAGTACAGTAAGGTGTAACGGCTGTTAAAAACATTAGAAAACTACAGTTATGGCTGGGCAATGAGATGCAGTACTGGCAAATTTGATGATTGGATTACGATATTATAGCTCGTTGAACCTGGGAGGCTAACACTAGCCTGTTCCACACCTCGCTCTTCTCTGCGCTATTTAGCCACTGGAGACTGGGCAACAGCTTTCGGCACTAGGCTTTCTGGGATCGTTTGGGTAACCAACGTATGTTTCGATAGGTTGATGGTTCACAAAGGCAATCATCAACCAATCATAGCTCATATTCGTTACCCAAACAATCCCAGAAATCTCAGCGCCAAAAGCTGGTGCTCAGTCTTCCCACAGTGTAGAGAGGCGAATTGGTAGAAAAAATAAAGCAAAACTAAATTTGTTGAATGAAAAGCTTTCGATGATTCCGTGGGGATTAAGAGTGCCGATTTGGAAGATGCATTTTTTCTCCAGATTTGTGCGGCTTTCCGTTTGCCCTGGCGCTACGTGCTGTTTAGAATGATTGGGGAGATTAAAGTGTCGAGCAAATGGTTTAGATGCGTCTTTGTCATTTCTTTCAACGTCTCGTACATGCAGGGCCGCAGCTAGCATGAGGCAAACCGAGGCACTTGCCTCAGTAAAATACAAGTTTGAATACTAGTACAAGCATTGGATCTCTCTTGTAAGAGGCTACGCATAAAAAAATGAAAGAAGTGGGGTTTTTTTTGCCTCGGTAAGAATTTTCGTCTGGCTACGGCCCTGACATGTTCACGGAAACGGTCCCCTAGACTTCTCCCTGTTTCGCCAATGTTTATTTTTTTGCATATAGTACATGTTATGCAGTCTTTATGCCGTAGATAACATTTGCGAAGGTGCATACGAAATGATCAGTGGTTGTAATAGATCGTTTGGGTTCCGATATTTTGTTCGCGTTGTAACGGAAAAGACAAGTGTCAGATTTCAGTGCTTTTCAGCTTTTCGGCCCAACAACAAGCAGTTTTACCCCTACGAAATTAGAACCCCTTGATTTCTCATTAAACATGAGATAAAAACTGGCTGACTTGGAAAAATGCGGATTCTTTTTTGTTTGTTTGTTTGTTTGTTTGTTTGTTTTACTGTATCTGCGTTATTTGTAGCCGTTTTTGTTGTTTAACATCTTTGAAGATAAACCCAACATTTTAAAAACATAACGTAAACGCACACGGTCGAATTACCTCATCCAGTGGTGTTTGGGAGGAATAATTACAGGGAGACCTTTCCCCTCTGCAGAGGTAAACTCGATTTCTAGCCGGTTTGTGCGCCCGCGTTCCTTCGCGCGCACACAGGTTGTTGGGAGAAGGATCTGAAAACCGGCCTCCCTCAAACGGCTGAATATCGAGCCTACTGCAGAGGTTGATTGAAGCGAAAGGAAAACTCCGGGAGATTACCGCTCCCGAGACCTCCGGTCCTTTCAGTCTCTGTGAGGGTAGTCGTCTCGTCGCTCTAAGTCTTCCGTCTTTCTCGCTTTTGCCTACGGAGGTTTGGGCGAGGAGAGGGAGAGCCTAAAATAGCTATTACAGATCAATAATAATGATAATATTCCATGATAATCTTACTTCCTATCAACCTCTGTCCAGCATATTTGACTGAAGAATAAACAGCAAAAAACTGCGCTGAAATTTAAAAGAGAAAAGTGACACAAAAATTAAAATATATATATTAATTTTATTTTTACCTTTTATGTTATTTTTTAAAATTTTTTTGACAAAATGCTAGTGAAAAGCACACAGCAACGAAATCTTGTTGAATCAAACTGTGCAATGTTTTAATTTTAAAGTGAGCCTCGAAATTGAAACATTGCACATTTTACACGGGATTGTATTCATATCCTGCACGTATTTCTTGTGCATGTTTTGTTGTTCACATTCTTCTTAAGATTTGTACTCGGTCAGTATAAAATGCAGACTGCAGATCGAGACTGTAGAAGGGGGAATAAAATGCAGACTGAGACCAAAACTGTGGACTTATACGGCCTTATTGTCAATATTTTACCAGCAAAAATGTCACACACTCGCCATTATGTGTTGATCTGCCATGAAAACGTACCTTCTTGACCTATCGAGACTATGGCTTTTTTCGGTTTTAAACGCTAACAATGCGTTTGAAGATGTGGATCGCCTAAGTTAATAGGGATACATGTGTGACGACATAAAAATGTCGTAATGAACCATCTAAATGCAAGGGGTCACACGACACATCTCCGCGGTATGGCCAATACCTTACGCATGCGCACAACCATAACACTCCTGTAGTGTTTCGTCCTAGTTGGGACTCATCAGTACATGCACACGCCTCGGCAGTTTAAAAGGGCACCTAAAAACGACTTTCGGGTCGTGTAGTGGTCCGACGGCTATGCCATGTTGATGAGTCGTAACAAGAACGAAACAGCTGTCCATGGCTGCCACTGGCAGGGTGATATGGCTGTGCGCATGCGTAAGGTATTCGCCATACCGCGGAGATGTGTCGTGTGACCCCTTGCATTCAGATGGTTTATTTCCTCAACCTCCCCCCCCCCTCCCCCCCCCCCCCCCCCCCTCAAGCGCGTTTGAGGTGGACTTTATAGAGAGAGAGGGCTTATTTATGAGAGAAAGAGAGAGAATCATCTTTATGAATCACTTTAATTTCAGCGAAAGAAACATGTTGTGCAGAATACGTATTTATGTCACTTAGATCTCCAGCCAGAGAAAGCTTTCATTTACATTTGTAAAGGTTCAAAATAACCCAAGTTTGAAGCGATGACTGAAAAAGACATGTCATAGCGTGACAGGATACCCACCGTTTGTAATAAGAGTAATCGGTAGATGACGTAATATGCGGAGATTCGCGATTAGCTTTCGCGTGACACGTACAGTCGAACCTCCCGTAAGCGGACACCCTCGGAACCAGAGTAAGTGTCCGTTAACGGGAGGTGTCCACTTACAGGAGGTTTAAGGGAGGTTTTATGGAGTCTTTATGCACCAGAGGGCGTACAATGCACCAGAACATGTCTTTTAAAGCTTATAAGACTACTTATAATTGTATTATTCATCACAGGATTGTTGGATGTTGCTTTTTATATGACACATAAAATTAACACTAATTTAAAAAAATTTGGTTCAAGATTGAAAGACTTGCCGCTAAATAAATGTACATATCTGTGAAGCTCTCCACTGCCGTCAGCGAACAGAACAGAAGAAGAACATATTTTATGTACATTGCATGTAGTTATTTTCTAAAACGTCAAGTGTCCTTAGGTACGTGAAAAGAAACTATCGATGAGTTTCTGCGTTCGTGGTTCCCTGATCTTAAGGTCTCTTAAGATATCCGACACCTTGGAATCGAAGTGACTAGTTACCTAACTGTACGGTTCAGACGTACACTTCGCTTTTGTATAGGTCAAGCACAACTAAAACCATAAAAACCAAACCTGTCAGAAATGTTTTTGATATCGTTTACTGTCTGCTTACGGGAGGTTATTTTAGACTCTGTAGACCCCGAATAGGTGTCTGTGTCCGCTTACCGGAGGTTAAAAATGTAGTGTTGGAGAGGGTAAATCGCCGGGACCGCGATTTGGTTTCCGCTTAGAAGGGCTTTTTTTTAGTTCCTAAGCCTGGGAGGGTGGGAGGGGGGGGGGGGGGGGGGGGGGGGGGTGGGCAGTACGTCTAAAACTGTCTCCTTTGCGGTCCGCACAATGGAACGATGACTTCACATGACGAAGTTATTAGGTAATTAGTTATACAGCCGCCATCTCGGATCCGCCATCTCGGATTTCTGAAATTTTTCAAAACCTACTGTCAAATTGACACAAAATTAATCAAAACCAATAAATAAACGCATAAATGACGTAAAAATGTAAAAGTTATAACAATAAACATTGTTTTTCTTCATTCAAAGGTAAAAATATGCACATTTAAAAAAACATGACTGTCAAAATCTTGTTGCCATGGAAACATCAAGTCACGTGATCAATAAAATGTCATATGAAATTGTTGCCAGATAGATTTTAGGAAAAGTCACAAAGTTTGATGGCGTTTGATTAAAGAAACGATTTAATAAAAAAGCAAGGCTGATAGACGGGTACGGAAACGACTACATTTGTAAAATATTTTAAAAAGAAGTTATGAATGTTTAAGGTTAGCGCGGGCACTTTGTGCCCCCCCCCCCCCCCCCCAGGCAAAATAGGGAGGTGTCCGTTAGTAGAGGTTCGACTGTATCAGAAAACGTCTCAGAGAAACAACAAAAGGCTTGATTGTGTTCATCTTCATGCAGCGAGGACTGCTAAAACACAGATAACAAAATCGCGACTGGAGTCAAACCGACATTTGATTGAGGGTAAATTCCCGTACATTTATTTTTGTGTGGGATATTTGCATAAATAAAATATGGGATGATACGGAAATCTTGCCAAAGAATATACCATTTGTAGGTTTTCCATCGACATGGGGCGACTAATTTGCATATCTGTATCCGTATGCTATAACCTCTTCGAACACGCTTCGCGTATTCACGAAAAAAAATGCATCGGCAATACAAATGAAGCATTAAGTATCAAATCTGTTCACTAAAGCTGGAGATCTTACCATTCCTTCTTCTCTTAGCCTCCTCCGATTCCTTTTGTTTTCTCTCCACATCATCTTCCTGTTTTCTCTTCTTCTCGAACTCCTCAACTTGTTGAAGCAAATCTGGTTTATCCGCTCCAATTAGAATCTTCAAAATATCCAGTCGTCCAGTGGCCAAGTTATTGTTGTTTTCTAGTTCTTTAAGCAATGAGCGAGCATCTTTGATGTTGCTTTCTCTATTCTCGGATATCCTTCCTTTGCAAAGTGAAACCAGTTGTTCCAGATGACCGCTTTCGTCGAGTGCACGGCTAATGTGTTCGAGTAAACGACTGAACTCTTCTCTTTTGATCTCAAACTTTTCGATTCTTTCAAGAAGATTCCATTTTCCTATCCCTTTCAAGAGAGCTTTTAGTACCTCGAGACGATCAATGCCTAGGTTATCCTCTTCCTCCAACTTTTCGAACAAAGTCAGGGCATGTTGGATGTTGGTTTCATTACCTTCCGCAATCAACCCTTTGCAACTGAATAACAGACGCTGGCTTTCAGATGACCAATTAATTTCCAGGCTTGTTTCAAACAGCAAAATACGGTATTCGATGGAAGACATAACGACAAGGTAAATAAAGCCGAATTTTGATGTAACACTGAGGCTGGATACATTTCGCGCCGATGTGCTTCGCTGTAGAAATACTATAACTCACGCGAAACTGGGCAAGTCACGCATAGACAAGAAAGGCTCCCCGGGAAGGGAACGTACTCCTCCCGAGTCGGGATCCTTTTGGTCAACGCCTCGGATGATTATATAAGCCGGTAAAATCCAAAGGATATCACACCAACTGAAAGAATAGTCCTAATCATAGTTTCTATAAACTATGTCCTAATATGCAAAAAAAAAAAATAGAAATAAAAAGTCGAGACTACTCAGATCTAGAATTAGTTAAGAAATTACTAAGTTTAGGCAAGGAAACTGTCAATGGAATCTAGCCTTCGAGCTCTCGAGCTTGGGGTCTGGGGTTGGGGGAGGGGGAGGGGGGACAGACAAACCATCGATACTGCTAGCCTGTGCGCAAGCTCTCGCAGGCTAATGGATCAGATATGGCAACTTCTGAAGGCAAACAGTTCGATCCATTCCCTAATAGTTCTTGGAAAGCAAGAAAGCAACGTCTTTGGTAGATATATACACATAAAACGTAAAATGATGGCTGTTGCGTGTTCTGGTCTCATTGCTGGCAATTAATACTGAGAAAGTAATCCGTGGCTCAATATATACATTAAGGTTATACCTAGCCTTCGTCCGTCCGCCTTGTCTCTAGGGTATCCCACCCTAAGTTCTATCAGCGGAGACATTAGCTATAGTCTCATGCTCCCAGGGTAGCTATGAATGAGAGGGGCCTTGGGTGAGTGGTAACGGAGCGTGCGGCCCGCCTGTTGAAACCCTTACCCATTCAAGCGGGTTTTGGGGCGTTTTCCTCCCCTCGCGTGTCTCACTCTGCGCGCTCGCGTCCCAAAACTCGCTTGAGCACCCCCAATAGCGCCTGGTGCAGGCTATTTTCAGACCAAAATCATCCTCGGAGACAGAGGCAGAACGACCTGGGTCTCCAATGATGCACCAAAATATGTCATTTCCCCACAGGTAGCCCAAGCTATGTGTCACAGTAACCGTTACGAGCGAAATTATAAGGATTTGTATGAGAAGAAACGGTCCATTCTAGGAGCTAAAAAATACGAAAAAGATTTCAATAAAAATTGCCTACCTTACTTCGCTTGTGTGTTTCCTTGTCTCCTGAGTGGTTTTTGGAGCGATTTAGAGCGTTTCCAGTGAGTTTTAGTTCCAATGCTTTCTCTCTTTATATCTGTATATATCTTTATATATTCATACAAATCCTTATAATTTCGCTCGTAACTGTTACTGTGACACATTTTGCTTGGGCTACCTGTGATTTCGATACAAATCACAAATGAAATATATACGAGATGAATGATGAGTGTGAAAAGAAAGGAACTCAGAAAAAAAAATTCTGAGTTCCTTTCTCTCCACACTCATCAATCATATTCATATATATTTCATTGCTTACGTGACTGCGCGATGCATATATTTCATAAATCACAACTGACAAGACCAAAATAGATGCATTCCCTACCCTTTTTCAGATCTGACCACTAAATCGTCTCCGTAAACCATGCCCATTTGAGTTGCTTATACAAGGGAGAACCTCGGGTAGAGAGGAAAGGAACGAGCCTTTAAAAACTGTTTTTGGCAATGTAATTGCTTCAGTGCTCATTTTACTGCAATCTTGAAATTAGAAAATATCATATCATTTCGACAAATTAAAAAAACCCAATATGCAATTCATAAAATCTTAAAAATATCTACAATACTACAGATTAATGCAGCCCAAACTCACGGCCAGCCAGGTTAAAGAGATGATTTCACTCAGCAAAGAAGGATAAATGAAATACTAAATATTTTCTGTTTCTGCAGAGTTGGCTATAGAAACGCGAGTATGAGAACGAAGAAAATTATAAGCGTGACGGTGGTTTGGAAATCTGATTTTAATTAGCATAGATTTTGTGATCTCATTCCCTTGTTTTCTCTTTGAATATTTGATGATCAGTTTGAGAAGCTTTATCAAACGCTCGAAAAGGTGTTTCAGAAGGTCGGTAGGGTCGCAGCTCTTAGAAGCCTCTATTTTCATTGGCCTTGTAAAACACAGCTGCTATTGTTTTTAGGGTTAGGTACTATTGTTGTGTTGTTTGTCCTATTGTTATCTCTTTAATCTTTTATCTCTAAGGGTGGCAAGCCAATGGTGTGAGACCTAAGAGCTGCGACATCACATTAAAGTCGGTTAAAAAAAATTGGCTGCGCCTCGTTTTTCTAACCGACTTCTCAGTTTTCGGAAATCCTAATGAAACACTTTTTCTTGTGTTTGATTTATTACATGCACATGAAACATTAATTGTATAAAGATATAGCCAAACAAAGCCTTTAACTGTTCAGAGAGCACGCTTACTCAAGGTTATACCTTGTAAAGAACATCATTTGAAGCCAGGTACCCTAAGAGCAAAAAGAGATTGTCCGCTTAGCGAACTTCAACTGTATATGCTTTCGGTTCTTCACAAGTGTCCAAACAGTTGAAGAAGACATAATTATACTATAAAAGTCATAAACAAACAAAAAATAATCATTGTTGTTAATAAAAGTGTTTATTTGACAAGTTAACATTGACAAAACTAAATATTATTCTAACTGCTGCCCAATGTGGTGACTTCAGTTAATAAACTTGCATGTAGCCTCTGAAAATAATAAAGGCAACTTTATCAGTAAACAGCATTTAAAAGAGGGACTCAAGACTTTCAGAAGAGGTAAGGGTATTCCCACCGCAGGATGAAGAGACAAGCTGATCTTGATTATTTTCTAAATAAGATAATCATAAAAAGATAAGTACGGTACATCAACGCTGCATTTGTATCAAAATCTTAAAAGCAATGAATGCTGGGGGCTGGTCAATGTCTTATTTGTAGCAAATCTCTTTAGACGGTCCAATATAGGTTTGGCAGGATGTGGAATGGAACTTTAAAATTACCAAATTTCCGTAGAGCCTGCAGGCAGGAAATAATTTTTAAAAAGGTAACAGCGTTTTCAATGTGAACATGTTTCGGATGAGACTTCATCCATCTTCAGCAAGAGTAACAGAAAAAAATTGTAGTAGGGAATAGTAAGAATTATAATGTGAGGGAAGCAGAATGCCCTCTCTTCTGGATGTATGATGGGGGAGTATTGAAATCTAGGTCAGGAAGTGGCAGGGATCAAGAACAGCAAATATCATGACCCAAGTCAATTAAGTCATACTTACGGCAGCTTCATTCTCATGAACACACGGCATGTAAAGAAAGACACTAACACGCACACAAAACCCAGGAACAACAGGAGGAATCTGTTAAGTTTAGACATGCCAACAGCATTGGATTTATCCAAGATAATGAAGCCCAATCCACCCATGGAGAAGAGAAAACTTGATGCCAGACCCTCCATGATGTATTGACCATTTACACGGTATGGCATGAAGGCAACCTGATGGCAAAACACAAGATATAGGGTATTATAACAGTGGTACAATTTACAGTGCTTGGCATGAAGGCAACCTGATGGAAAAACACAAGATATAGGGTATTATAACAGTGGTATGTGTACAATTAAGAAGACAGAATAGGGATTCCACTGTTAAGCGTCAACTGTCACAATTATAGCATTTTGATATATGGTTGACGCTTTAGAATAATACATCATTCTTTAGAGTTTTTTAAACATGTGTTACATCGATCACTCTAATTTATGGCAAATTTTTGTCACTATTTTCTGATCAAAGGTATTAAACCACGATGGGTGATGGAGAAATATCAAATATAGGTGAACCTAGTTTAAAGCTGAATTACAGTCCGTAATGTGCAATCTCGGGGTTTGTTTTCATTTTCTGTTTTGAATTTGTTGATATGTTACACTTCGGTAATAGCATACATGGAGTAAATGGGAGTAAACCGTCAGTCCGCCATTACGGCCATTGTGTTTACGAATGCTCAAAGTGCTGGAACGTCGGTTTGAGAAAACTTTGGGGTTCTTTTACTTGTTATTGTTTGGCAAGCACATCTGACGTTAATAATGAAGAAAAGGTAAGTTTGTCCCGTAATTTTCATTTTCGCTAGTAACTGTCCATTGCAGAGCTGAGATTGCGCAGTACAGACTGTAATTCATCTTTAAAACATTGGGTCTACACCGCTGTAAAATTGCCTACAAAAGCAGTGAGAGCCACTACATCACAAAAAATTGTCACCATGATTGTCTCTACTTGAGTCCCTCACCAATGCACCAGTCAGTAGAGTCACACAACAGGTGAGGGTAAAGATCCATCTAGTTTCACTACCACGCACATTTCTGTTTTTTTTTTTTGGCTGGAATACATGCTTATAGTTTTGTCTTGAAGAGGCTGTGATGGTTCTACATTGTACAGGTATTTATGCTCAGCCTTCCAGGTCAGTGAACAGCATTTTCCTGGACATTACTTCCTAAACTTTACAAATGAAAAAACCTCATCATTGGCAGCCAGACAGGTGCTAATTACACCTTATTTCTTCAAATATTTGTTAAGGCTGGTATTAAATTTTAATAGCTGGTTTTAAATCTTAATAGCTGTTTTGTTAAACTCCTGGTACAATTTGTTACAAAATTTTCATAGTGCTCTAAACTTACTGGTTTACTATGACCAAACTCATCTGTTGTACTTCCTACACTTGGAGGCTCAACAATGACATCATAGATAATTCCTGCAAATACAATAACACAGTCAGTGGCTGACAAAAACAACACTAAAAACAACAAGTTCTGACAATGTTTATTTGCATACATATCTGCTTTAACAATAAACATCTTATTAAATTATGCAAATTCCATTTTGTTATTCATTTGGCATTGCAGTGAATGCAAACATACCAAATAAGCTACTGTGGTTTGTTAGTTAACATTGAAAACGGGTCATACACTGTATTTGTATTTAAATACATCGAGTGGCCTCACAAATTGCATAACATAAACATTGTATTACATGTATAAGCAGGATTTGGCAAATATTATAGTGCATACAATGTATGCCTGAACAAATAACTTTAAGAGACTATTTTAAATCTCTTTGTTCTCATTCTTAATGTTGGCCAATTAAATGCACCCTAAGTAAGTAAAAACTTTATTTCAAGGTATTTAGTTAATGAGCTATGGTAAACACTATAAAAAATCCTAACATTATTACAAAAAACAAAATTTGACTACAAGAAAGAGGTGTTTCAAAGACAAAATCAAGGTAGTATAATCCAGAATTATTGATTCAAAGACAATTTAGCATTTCTGATGGAGAAAGCTATGTTACACAATCAGGCACATACATATTCTTTATTTTTAACACAACTATTACAATATCCTGGACCTGGTTGCTCTGAGCAGGTTTAAATTTGTCTGGAATAAGCATAAACTATGATTTAACTTTTGTTTAGTTTTATAGTTTATAAGTCATTCTTTTGCAAGGTATTCAGGTCCATTACTACTCTTTCCAGTAAACCCTGCCACCCACATATTTTATGGCCTCCTTCCTTCCATGTTGGTAATTTAAGACTACGGGCCTGGTCGCACTACAGTCAAAAACAAAAATTAGCCCGTCCAAAATGACATAAAAACAAAAACATTCCACAAAAAGCGTGTCCCACTGGATCGGTTTCTTTTGTTTTCCTCAATTTTTCCACGAGCTAATTTTTGTTTTTGACTGTAGTGTGACCAGGCCCTAACAAAGACTTTGCTCCATTGCCAAATTAGTATTTACTATAGACTTTATTCATAAATGGTGGCTGATTTTATTATTCTTTTATATCCATGCTAATCAGCCCAACTACAATGTAGCTTCATTTTAGAGCAAAAATTCTTTTGAATTTTGCACATGCTAACGAGGCTAGTTGGGCTGATTAGAATGAATATAAAAAAAATTAATAAATGGTCTGCCATTTATGAATAAGGTCTAAAGGCAATTAAAACAATTAAAGTTAAAGATTAAAGTGAGTAAGGTATATGGAATCTATGTACAAGGTGCTCATCCCCCCCCCCCCCCCCCCCAAAGGCAATTAAAACAATTAAAGTTAAAGATTAAAGTGAGTAAGGTATATGGAATCTATGTACAAGGTGCTCATCCCCCCCCCCCCCCCGGCATTTGTTTTATTTTTTTAATAATGTTGCAAATGCTGCACGGTGG